>RXPK01001413.1:0-247684 GCA_004143645.1 Protaetia brevitarsis
ACTGCTGTGCCACTCGATGTCCGAAGCATATAAGTTTAAAAGAAATTCAAAAATTGACAAATTAATTTAGGCTAGCTCAGCAAATATAATTTTAAAAGGGCGGCCAGAGATTCTTATATCTCAGAAGTAACTTTCATTGAAAAAAGTAACAGTGGGCGTTGTAAAATTGTTACTTTCTTTAAAATCCGGCCTAATAATAGAAGTGGCTTTAATTCAAAAAGATAAAAAACTATTTTAAGATGAAGTATTTAGAAAATCATTAACTTTTTTTAAAAGCAGAAAAAGAATAACATTAATTTAAACTAACAATAGGCTGGAGAAAACCTTGAAATACAGAAGTCTGGATTAAAATAACTCCCTTCGTGAATTTTACAATTAGAATAACAGGACACATGCAATATCCTGTTAGCAAATAGAAATGGTGAATTTCGTTCTAGAAGGTACTTTCTTATACCACAAAATGCCACGTGGTCTCCAATGTTTCCAAAGCACAACTACAATTATAATTTCAAATACACGTAGAGAAATCAACCAAAATTGAAAATGAAATTTAATCAAGCTCACACGCTTCTCTTCACGCTACCCCAGGTGATTAAAAAACATTAATTTGAAAAACTCTAAATAAAAAAGACGGAAAATTTAAAGCTCTAGTAACGCGATTACTGTCCTAAAACGAATAATATAAAGAGCCTTACATGTATATGTGCACAACGATCTAACACTAATTTAAATGAAACGAAAATTACGTCAGATGGACGTATTTAAAATTCAAACCAATCGAACTACAGCTATAAATGAAAGGGCAATACCAAGAAACGGTAATCCAAAAAGACAAAACAAAACAAAGAAACTATACACGCCGCTCGTGTATCTGGTAAACTGTCCCGGGCCCTAAGTACATCGCAATATATATATGAAATTTAACATCGTGACTGATGAGGCGCAATCGCATCGCAGAAGAAAAAACCATATATAACTATATCATATACAGAGTAGAAGCAAAATGTACAAATAAAGGATTAACTACCTACAACAACTGAGACATATATAAATGATACTAAACAATTAGACTCAAAAGTTCTTAGCAAAATAAACCCAAATATAAGATTTGTGAAATCTATCATTGTTTGACAAGGCTATTGGACTAAATAAAATGACAGCATTTAAATTTCCGAACCCGGGGTGCAGAACACAGCAATTCGTCAACAGAATTTTCAACGCGATGCTCCAAATATCATTGTCGACTATTATTTTGACATTAAGCTTATCCGTTTTTTGTTTTTCCTATTAATCAACCGTAGCCTACTTGATCATTTCAATAGGCATTAACACATTCAAGCGGCCTTAATTTCTTCATTTTAAAAAATTTAGAGTAGTAGTGTATAAACATTTTTGCTAGAGTTCTTCATTCTTTCCAAAAAACAGGCAAAATATACAGGGGTTCCATTAAAAAAAAAAATATTATTTTCTTCAATATCTTCAAAATGAGAAACGAAAGTTAGCAATAGTGCCGATTTTATTTTGAACACGCTGTATATATTCAATCGTATAAGAAAGAGTATAATATATCCCCTTACTATTAAAAGAAAAATTAAATTTAAGGAATTATGAAGCACTTTTGCTTATTTTAACGAATTTCACACCAATAGCAAAATAAAGTTATTCATTGCATCAGATCTGAACCCATCTCAAGACCAGACTTCGCTCTTCGCTTTTAGAGTACGGAAATCCTATTAAGCGATTCTTGGCAAAGTGACAGGATATTTGGGAGGAATGCGATACTATATACCTCTTTTCCTTTTTATATATTTTAAGGAATTTTATTTGTCTGGCCCGCAGTGTATATATTATATATAAATGTTTTCTTTTATTAGTTTCGACAGATACAATTCTGCGAACCTTTAAAAATGTGAACTGGCAGAAGAGTACCTACATATGTGATACCCATATTCTCGAAATACAAGACAAATATTACAGTATACCATATAATTTTTTTAAACTATGTACAGGTGTTTAAATATATTTCATTTACTTATAAAGGAGCCTGCTACACTGTAAATCGCGCTTCAATTGAACTTCTTTTGTAGAACCATGGAGTGTACTGAAGGATGCTTCTGTTCCCGCGGACTTCAATTTAATGGGGTGCAAATTTGACTTGAAATCCGCCAAAATTTCGTTTATCCAAAAATAACTTTTAAACGTGAGAGATAGAAAAAAGTTTTCATATGGAGGCTCTGCAGGCGTTTATTGTAGTCCTTTCAGTTTTGTATAGTATTTATATAACAGATGTTATAAGCACGGCAAACAAACAATTTGCTTATTTGTCCGAATATCAAAAAATGGTTATTATCAACCCAATTTGGCATCGAGTACTGTGTAACAGGGTGTATCAGATATAGAGGTAACTATAATAATAGTACAGCTGTAATCATATACATAAAAAAGTCTTAATGACAGGGGTCTAACTAAAAAGTATTAAGAGAAAAAAATAATGTAATAAATGCAGCGGGGCTAAGCCGCACCTGTATCCAACTAAATGCTGTCCCGAATATAACCCCCACATAACACTATATCAGCCATTAGCTGTTATTTTGTGCCCGCCGCTTGGATGCAAGCCACTTCGACATTTTATTTAAATTCTTCCCGTCTCGAAAAACGATCCTTTAGGCCATCATCATTTCATATAAAGAAAATCGAAAGCTGATGCATCGGCAAAAGCGCGGGAAGTATAATTCATTTTCGGGCGACATCATAGTAAAAGGCGTTTTGCCAATTTTCTGTAGCTACATTTATTTCTGTGTAATGCGATCAATTCATTTTGCGTTATTTGATGAAATAATCCGAAAGAAATAACTCAGATTCATGGACCGTTATTATTAACAACTAACTCTCGATCGACAAATAAAAGAAAAATATTTCGTTTTTTTGTAACTACTGAAGTCGCATATCCCGGTGAAACTTGAACGTCTTATCAGAAATATTAAAAATAATACTTTGTAGACTTACGTAGAATGCTCTTAAACAAATAAAGAATGTTTATTTTATAAAAATAAGAAATTTAAAATGCCTCAGTTTTGCTATTTTTACAAGCGCCTTTATTTATTCAGAATGACGTTAAATGAACTTACGGCATATCATTAAGAATAATATTAAATGAGTGCAATGTATTTATACATAATACCACGTTTAGCGGGTGCTTAACATGACGTTTGCTTGCATCAGGTCCGGACTAAAGAATTTTTGGCCTCTTAAAATTTTAACTTTTTTTTTTTTTTCTTTAATGATGAAATCCGGTTTCGGTGGGTTTGTGCTTTATATATCGTGTAGTTAACACCCAAGCAAAATTTACTTTTTTATTTGATACACCCTGTATAGACTTGAAATAAATAATTATACAGGGTGTTCACGAAATTATAGTTTTTTCATATTTCTTTATACTAATGAGATACTGTATATATTGCTATGTGGTTGCATTGTATGTTGAAAACCAGTGTAAAATTGAATCGGTGTATGCAGAAACAACACATGTCCAAAAACGCAAATTGTTGGAAATCGTAGAAAACTTTCCACAGTTGTTGTGGCTAACTCTTTTTTCATTTTAATAACTTCAATAAATAACTAATTAAGGTTATGATTTATTTACATATACGTCTTTTACTAAAACTACGAACTGACTTCTATAGATTTTTTTAAAGGAAATCTGGACATGTGCTGTTTGTGCATATACCGATTCAATTATAACAGGCGTTAAATGCCTATATGTGATAGTTTTCAAGCTATGCTCGTTTGGATGTAGAAATATATTAAATATATACTTTCACTGATTGTTCGTAATATTTTATACATTACACACTGTATATACAAAGTAGCCACAGATTACGACTTCAATTTCCATTCGTCACAAATAAAGTACTTCATCATTATTGTAAGTATACAAAAGAAGCTAATTGTATATTGACAATAATGGGGCTAATCACGGGCCAACTCCCCCCCCCCCCCCCCATCACCAACAAACACACACACGCATACATGGCACGACACAGGAAAAGAAAACAGAATAAACAAAAACGAATGCAGGCGAGGTTATTGATCTGCCACTCACTAGCGTCTTTCCTATACTGATGACGCGCTAGAAACGCATCATCACTAACTACCGCGTGACTCGATCAACCAACGGACACCGGGCCAAGATGCAACTAGCCCCACTCCAAAAGTAATTTTTGCCGTGTATTCCGACCATTCCCCCGTTCCGCTAATTCTCCGCCAAGACCGAGAAACGTCTGAAATCGGTGCCAATCTAGACGTGGCTCCTCTCTTGCCGCTTGTCTGCATAAATACAAAGCGTGTTTCGTCGTATCAAATCATAGGAATCGCAACGTTCGTTCTGTACTTAAATGTGTGCCTGTGTGTCTACGTGTATTTATCAGTATTTTTACAGAAAATAAAAGCTTTTTAATTATTAATTTGTGATTTGCAATGGTGGGGCCATGGCTCTATAAGAGGAGCCACTCCTACCATTTACAAAAACACAATTAATACTTTTAGGAATTTTTGGAACACTCTGTGTAATATGAAAATAATTTTATAAGGTAACCGTATTGAACAATAATAAAAGTGAAACGTTTTGAATATACATATATTCGACGACAAGTATTTTAGCCTATATCACATAAGTCTGTTCTATTCCAGAGTTGCAGACTCTGTTATGTATTCCTCAATTCTATTAATAATCGTTGGAGGAACTGCCACTGATACGACATAATAAACACTGCAGGCCTCTTGAGCTACCATCTTAATTTACTACTACTCTGTATATCTGATTTCTGTTTTTTTTTTTTTATTTTTTTACAGTAACTTAATTTCTTTGTAAACATCATAAAATTTATAATAATAATATAAAGAGTTTTTCATACGCATTATATGTATTGTCACAATATGCTAACAGTTCTTCACAATTCTTCGGAGTTTTAAGATGATTTCCGCGAGCAATAGATGTCTACGAACAAGACAGCTCTCGAACCATGCGGTAGGCAAAATATATGTGGCCACCACACTAGCGACTGTGACCCTGATGTGCCCCGTCTGGGAGCACGACAGACTTTAGTAAACTACACACAGACGTTCTCCAGTGCTCTTGGTGATGTTACTAACCCGCAGACTCCACTACGGCGTGACGATGAACCAAACCGATAAAGATCTGAAAGCGTCGACGTATACACAAACCAAGTTAACACACTGAGAAGCAAGCAGATGGTATACCCCGCGAATATTCTCTCTTGTTCGTTTCGTTGTTTCTCTTGTGCGTCAGTTCGCTAAACATTGTATATGTTGTATGTGCTTGCTTACCTATTATGTATGTATAAACTGTGACATCGCCAATATAAATACTTTATTGTGGTCGCTTTGATTCATTGACGAATCGAAAAAAAATATTCGTGCGATTAAAGTATGACGTTTGAATAGTTTTGGTTGGGTGTGTATTGAATTGTGTTTAATTAACTTTGTGGTAGTTTCGTGAATGTAGTGTTGTTTATTTTTTTTTAACTAGGAGTGGATATAGTTAATAAATTTATTTGTGAACTTTATTGTATGATTTTGTAAGTTCGATTTTTTTTTTTAAATTAATTTTCATCATCCACATACGGGGTGTGCAAATATTCGTGAAAGACCGGCTTGTTTATCTTAATTGAAAAATCTTATGATGCTCAATCCCTATATCTAAATTCATTTGTTTTTGAGATATTTCGATTTTTTTGCAGAAAAGTGACATTTCGTTACAAAAGCGTTAATATCTCATATGCGCTTTCAGTTTTCTCCAGTCCATTTGGCATACTTATGATGGAACGCCGCCACATAACAGGTACTTAATTAATAATATATTGCAAGAAACATTTGAAGATCAATGGATTGCTAATGACAGACCGTTCTTGTGGCCACTTCGTTCACCGGATTTAGCAGTGTTGGATTTTTTTTTTGTTTGGGGAACTGTAAAAAGTAAAGTTTATGCCAGTCCACTAACAACCATGTATAATTGTATGCAACGTGTGAGAATTGCTTTTCCAAAGCTTATTTCCACTTGCAATTGGACACCCTGTATATATTGCATTTTCGAGGCAGTAATGAACAGTTCTGGGAAGAATTTGATGACTAACATTTTATATTTTTATAATTCCAATACAAATGCAGCTTAGTGCACAAACAAATTTAAGTAAAAAGTACTTTGATAAGGTGAGCGCAGGATTTATGAACAGAATACCCTCATATTCAAGTTAAATTTATGTTTTACAAACACAGTTTATTTTCTTACGATAACATGCGTAAATAAGATATATCTTTCTTTTGCAGTAAGTAATTACAGTATTTTCCTGCAAAAATCAATATTTGTTATTGCATATGAGTAATAAGCACACATACGCAGTTAGGATTTTCTGATATTAGTATACAGAGAATGCTGTTTATTTTTTATTCTCTTATGTACTTAAGTGGATGCGATGTTCGTATACAAAAATAGAATAGAAATAACGATTTCAGAAGATTTCTTTTTACCGCGTACGCTTGTCATTTATTTAACACACCACTAAAATATAAGTATTTTTAGAAATATCTTCTTTATTATGTTTGTTAGTTCATTTTTACATTTTTTAACGGTAAAAAACTGTTGAACTGTCCGTTCTAAAATACCAGGGGTATTTCGAATTGTTTGAAAAGCTGCGATAATACGATTTCTTAGTCCATCGACATTTTCAATGGGAGTCGTATAAACTAATGATTTAAGGTGACCCCAGAGAAAAAAGTCCAAAGAATTTAAGTCTGGAGACCGAGGAGGCCACGGTTGTCGATCTCCCCGTCCTATCCACCGATCTGGATTATACGTATTGTCCAAAAACTCGCGAGCAACTAAACTAAAATGCGCTGGAGCACAGTCATGCATAAAATACATTTGTAATCTTTATTGCAAAGGAACTTCTTCCAGCAGTAGTGGTAGCTCCTCTTCAAGAAAATTGCGGTATACTTCGCCATTTAACCGCATCGGTAAAAAATGTGGACCTATCAAGTGATCTCCAACAAATCCGGCCCACACATTGACAGAGAATTGATGTTGATGACGGGGCATTCACTAGTTCGTGCGGATTTCCTTCGGCCCATATGTGATTATTATGAAAATTAATAATCGCGTTTCTAGAGAAAGTAGCCTCGTCGGTGAAGAATATTTGAGCCAAATAGTCAGGATTTTGTGTTGCATCCATTGACAAAAAGCCACTCTTTGCGGAAAATTTGCCGGCAAAAGTGCCTGCATCCGTTGAATGTGATATGGATACAACAACAGTTGATCTTTCAATATTCTCCAAACTGTGGCCTGACTAATGTTTAAAGCAAACGCAATTTTTCTGGTGCTTGTAGTAGGATGTTCCTCAATTTCATTTAATCCCATTTCTTCAACTTGTGGAGTTCTCACTGTAGATGGGTGCCCGTTATCAGTCGTCCGTTTTTTTAAATTTCCCGTTTCACTAAGACGTTGGTGAAGACGGGCAAATTATGAATGATGCGGGATGATACGGTTCGGGTATCGTTCTTCATAAAGACGTCTAACAGCACGCGAATTTTCCATTGCAAGACCGTAAACGAAATGCATATCACACATCTCAGCATTCGCTGTAATTCATTTTAAAAAACAGAAACTGGCAATAAACTGAATGAATACTCTGACAACCATTGACAAATATTGAAATGACAAATAAACAATTCCCTCTCAACACAATAGTTTTTGAAGAACCAACTGTGATATTCAATCGTGTTAGTCATAGTTCATAATTTATTATTAAACATTCAATAACTTTAAAACCAAACCGTTTTGGACATATACTCATATGAACTTTTATGATCAAAATAATCTCAGAAATCAGCGCTTAAAGTTTGTCGCATATATTGAGAATCAGCTCCTGTATAGACAGATCGCTCATATTCGTTATTTAACTGTATACATTAAAAACATCCGGAAGTTACATTAAATAAAAAATAAGTGAAAAGAAATTTACTGTTATTTTTTTCTTAAAGCAAATATTTGTAATTGGTCGGTATGTGTATTAGTGTACATAGCTTGTATTATTTAGAAACTTTTCATTGTATTTAATCGTTTTAGAGAAGTGAGTAAAGCAGAAAATTAAATCACTCTCGACCAATTAGTCACAGGGTAATGTTGTTACGTTATTCGGACAAAAACGTTTTAACTTTTTCCCCTACAACTAATTTGTGTGTAAAATTCAGCAAAAAAAAAATCTCACGTAAACAATGACATAATCTCGAAATATATAAATGTTTTACTTCTTATAAAAAAAAAGAACTATTTTGCTCTGATTCCCCGTGGCGTCGTATAGCATTTCCTTTCCAAACAATATACTGCTCGACACAAGATATTCATTATTTAACAACTGGATCATAACAAATGAATTATGCATGGAAAACTAGATAAGCATAGCAGCAAGTAGTTTAACTTGGTTGTTTTATCCAGCGCTCTCTATAGTATAATGATTAATGTGATCATTAAATCGTATATTCGAATATCTGCTACTACCGCATATGGATATTATTTCATTATATTATGGTGCAATACTTTCACGAAGAATTTTATTAGAAAATGGTATTTCTTGCTGCTTTCAAACGAAGCTAATAATAGATATAGCAGACAATATATCTATGCTTTTAAAAGAAACAGTCGCCAATAAAATAATCCTGATGACAAAGAAAAAGATATAAAAGTTGTTTTTTTTCTTAGTGTGGTGTACGTATCGAAAATATGATCTTACTACCAGCAATTTTACTTTTATCCAACAATTCAAATGATGCTTGTCGCATCTTAAGATAAGTAGAGCATGGTACAGGATGTAACCATCCATAAGTATATTATAGTGAATAAATGCGTTCTCTTTTGCGATGACCTGCTTTTCTGAAATCGATTTTATTTAAAATCTAACAGGAATTTCACTAACATTAAGTGAGATTAACTTAGGTATCTTTCCTTGTCAGTGTATGTAGTATTAATTATCATTAATTTAATTGATGCTTGATGATTTCATAACCATTTTTTTAATCCGCTCCGGGTTCCTTCGTTGACATTAAATAATGGAAGATATATGGCGAGGATGCATTCAAAACCACGATTTTTATATCAGATATTAGAACGAAAAGTTACGTCAGAAATATTTTCTATTGGTTATAGTATTAATGGTATGTTTTTATTAAAACTATAATAAGAAGATAAAAGAATATTTCGATTATAGATTCCCCAGTTCCAAAGATTTTACCTCAAAAGTTTCACAATATTTTTTCAAAAGAAATACAAATTTTGAATTAGTCTAAAATAGGGTTTAAAAACACTTATAATAACGATTTCGGTTCTCAAAATAGTTATGAAGAACTCTTATTTTTAATAACTATTATTTAGAACCGAAATTCTGGAGGATATCGGTTTTGATTACGGTGTTAACCAGGGATTCAAACGATTCCAAATATAAGTATTTCAAACTGTTATACAAGGTGTATCAAATAAAAAAAGTAAATTTTGCTTGGGTGTTAACTACACGACATATAAAGCACAAACCCGCCGAAACCGGATTTTATCATTAAAGAATAAAAAAAAAAAAAGTAAAATTTAGAGCCAAAAATTCTTTAGTCCGGGCCTGATGCAAGGAAACGTCATGTTAAGCACCCGCTAAACGTGGTATTATGTATAAATACATTGCACTCATTCAGTATTATTCTTAATGGTATGCCGTAAGTTCATTTAACGTCATTCTGAATAAATAAAGCCCCTTGTAAAAATAGCAAAACTGAGGCATTTTAAATTTCTTCTTTCATAAAATAAACATTCCTTTTTTGTTAAGAGCATTCTACGTAAGTCTACAAAGTATTATTTTTAATATCCTGATAAGACGTTCGAGTTTCACCGGATATGCGACTTCAGTAGTTACAAAAGACGTAAATATTTTTCTTGTGCTTTGTCGAATCGAGAGTTAGTTGTTAATAAAACGGTACCACATGAATCTGAGTTATTTCTTTTGGATTTATTTAATCATATAAAGCAAAATGAATTGAATCGAATTACACAGAAATAAATGTAGATACAGAAAATTTGCAAACACGCCTTTTTACTATGATGATATCGCGCGAAAATGAATCTATACATTCCCGCGCTTTTGCCGATGCATCAAGCTTCGATTTTCTTTATATGAAATCATGATGGTCCTGAAAAGGATCGTTTTTTCGAGACGGGAAGAATTTAAATAAAATGTTCGAAGTGGCTTGCACTCCAAGCGGCGATCCACACAAAACTAACAGCGGTAATGGTTGAATGATAGTGGTATGTGGGGGTATACTCGGTACAGCATTTAGGTTGGACACAGGTGCGGCTCTAGCCCATGGTATTTATAAAATATTTTTTTTCTCGTTAATGCTTACAGATAGACCCCCTGTGCATTAAGACTTTTTGAGTGTATATGATTACAGCTGCTACATATTATTATATTTACCTCTATATCTGATACACCGGGACAAGATTTCCCGAAACAAAAAAGTTTCAAATTTTGATTTTACCATTTTAAGTTTGATCCAAAAAGAGCGCATGACACCTATGTTACATTACTCTTTCGCTAGCACTAACAATTACGAAGATGCCTTTTAAAAAATGAGACACCTGCAGGCATAATATTTTTACTTAATAAATATTGTTTTTTTCTTCTATTTCTAAATCAATGAATTACACACAAAAATTCGTCACACTGTATAGCTAAATTAAATTTTATTCTTTATTATAACTGCCAATGCTTTATCATCAGGGCTTGAAATTTCAATCTTGCTATCTATGTGCCTCATCGGTTGAAGTTTATTCTTTTGAGGTAAATAAATCATAAGCAATTTGTTCCTACGAATACCGAATGGAAGGAGACTATAAAAACGGATTAAAGCGCGGTTTTACATCAGTGTTAGATCCGCAGACAATATTCAATTACACGATCATTATACGAAGCGTCAACTTAGTAGAAAGGCATTCAAGTCATGCGCTTGATTCCGGGCGAAAGACAATGCACAATAGCCGTGTTTGTTGTCATACGAAGATAATGCGCCTTTAATATGGCGAAAAGAAGCATTTCTGACGCGCGCGGGCTTTGAAGGTTTAAAAGTTGTGTCATCAGGTGCATTGTTTTAGGATTTTTTTTTTATTGTGCTTATGAATTATAATTCGTTTTGCAATCTTTTTTTATCTTTCATTTGTTGTTACATCAAAGTTTTTTTTTTTTTTAATTCTATACTAACAGCGAGTGATCACACAGCGACAATAATCCATTATTGCTTCATATTGTTTTATTTTACGAAAATTTTAATTTACTGTTTTTTGTTTTGCAAGATCCTTAGAATAAACTGCAAGGAGTGATTAGAATTCTATAATCATTCCTTGCAGTTTATTCTAAGGATCGTGCAAAACAAAAAACAGTAAATTAAAATTTTCATAAAATAAAACAATATGAAGCAATAATGGATTATTGTTAATAACGAAAGCAAAACAACAAAATTGGTAATATACATAAATACAAGATAAAAGAAAAAGTAGATACGATAGCGTCTTTGGATTTATTCTTGACCGTTTATCTGTCACTGTTTGTCCACTTTTTGAAAAAAAATACGCTCGCATGGTACAGATGCAGCGAATATAGATGATCTCTTTCTCATTAAATTAGTGCTGCAAACTTCTCCTAGACCCCTCACCACAAACTGCACTAAACTGGACGTACGTTTCGATAGCAAAGCTATCATCATCAGCAGAAACACTGAACTCATGGGTGGTTATGTGTAATAGCAGCTACTGATACTGAATTTTTACTTCGATAACACACCAATAGATGGCAAATGAAACATGATGTGTGCGTCGTGGATAAGCAAGAAGGCCAATCTTACCGACGGTTGCCCAATATTTACCGTGTGTCTATTGTCAGTGGCGTCTAATCGTCTAATGTCATTTGTCTTAGCCCCATTTGCATCGCCATGTTAAGCTTGGTTTAATTTTAAGGGGTAAGCGGTACTTTGAAGGTGATAGTTCATGTTTCGTGCATATAGTGAACGTTATATTCTGAGCGTCACTTAAAATTAAACCTACCTTAACGTGTCGGTGCAAACGGCCATTAGCACATGGTTAGTAGGCTTGAAAGTATACAGAAAACAACTTTTCACGATAGTGTATATGATGATGGCGAATATCATCACCACGGAGTCTATGTTTAATGCAGTTTCTCATATAGTATAGGAAACTGCGCTCAACATAGACTCCCATCCTGATCATTACATTTTTTCACTTCCCTTAGCAGCATTCTTTAGTATACCGTTTAAATAAGCGCGCGGTTTTTAATAAGCTTTGATAACACACCTATAGATGGCTCATTACGGCCTCAAAACAGTATATGCAACATACCTATCTATAGTACTAGTTTATCTATGACTAAACTGAATAACTACACTAAAACTACCCTAATTTATACCTAAAAAAGGGTCATGGTACAATGATCACGGTCATAGCTGACTGCCGTCATGCTTAACTAGTCACTAATCCTAACTTTGTCTGATCTACTACTTCTACTTAATAAACTATAAAGACAAGAATTTAAGGGTCCTAAATCTGAATTCGTTAAAATATGTTTGTTTTTATATATTTCCATACCCTCATAACAATTTAATTGCACATAGTTGCTTGCGTTTTTAACTAATTTTACATTGTCAACTTTATGGTTTTCTTCAAGCATATGTAGGGCTCCACTAGATTTGTCAAACCTTCTAAATTTAAGATGAGCCAAATGCTCCTTGTAACGGGTTTTAACAACAGTTTGGAGTATTTTTGTCCTCATTAACTTAAATAATGTTAGATATATGGATTTTTTGTATTTCCACCAAAGCAAAGGATTTTCAGTTCCTCTTAAAAGAGGTTCATCTATATATACAGGGTGTATCAAATAAAAAAGTAAATTTTGCTTGGGTGTTAACTACACCACATATAAAGCACAAACCCACCGAAACCGGATTTCATCATTAAAGAATAAAAAAAAGTAAAATTTAGAGCCAAAAATTCTTTAGTCCGGGCCTGATGCAAGGAAAACGTCATGTTAAGCACCCGCTAAACATGGTATTATGTATAAATACATTGCACTCATTTAGTATTATTCTTAATGGTATGCCGTAAGTTCATTTAACGTCATTCTGAATAAATAAAGGCCCTTGTAAAAATAGCAAAACTGAGGCATTTTAAATTTCTTCTTTTTATAAAATAAACATTCCTTATTTGTTAAGAACATTCTACGTAAGTCTACAAAGTATTATTTTTAATATCCTGATAAGACGTTCGAGTTTCACCGAATATGCGACTTCAGCAGTTACAAAAAACGTAACAAATTTCTTTTGCTTTATCGAATCGAGAATTAGTTGTTAATAAACGGTACTACATGAATGTGAGTTATTTCTTTTGGATTTATTTAATCATATAACGCAAAATGAATTGAATCGAATTACACAGAGGTAAATGTAAATACAGAGAATTTGCAAACACGCCTTTTTACTATGATATCGCGCGAAAATGAATCTATACATTCCCGCGCTTTTGCCGATGCATCAAGCTTCGATTTTCTTTATATGAAATCATGATGGTCCTGAAAAGGATCGTTTTTTTTTTTTCGAGACGGGAAGAATTTAAATAAAATGTTCAAAGTGGCTTGCACTCCAAGCGGCGATCCACACAAAACTAACAGCGGTAATGACTGAATGACAGTGGTATGTGGGGGTATACTCGGGACAGCATTTAGGTTGGGCACAGGTGCGGCTCTAGCCCACGGCATTTATAAAATATTTTTTTTCTCGTTAATGCTTACAGATAAACCCCCTGCGCATTAAGACTTTTTGCTCGTATATGATTACAGCTGCTACATATTATTATATTTACCTCTATATCTGATACACCCTGTATATTTATTTCCACTTGGCAAACAGTATCTGAGCTTCGAATCTCTACTAAATGAGCCGTATTTTCCATCATATTCATCCCAAATCGAATCAGTTAGATCTACAGAATTAAAAATAAATAAAGAAGGCTTGAATCAACTATTAATATCTTTCACTTAAAAGAATAAACTGTTTCAACGAAAAATATATTATTTCCGAAGAAATGCGTGAATTTGTTTTTAAAATCTACATAATAATAACAATATAATATGTAATGTGTATTGTCTTACTTAAACAGAAGTTATAAAGACATTATAAAATGTTAATCAAAATTAAGGTGCATTCCATTTAATTACGGTTACTTTTCGTCGAAAAGCATGTAGTTAAGAAGAAAATAGTCTCCCGGCAAAATAGCACGCTACTTTTAATTAAAATAAACACTTTTCGTTGAACATGATAAAAACCAAAAGTTATAAAACTTTTCACTTAATGCAATCTCTTTTTCTCAGTGTAGATAGACAATCTAAAAAGACATAAATAAATGTGGAAACGTTTTGTTTAACATTGAATTCTTGTTTTTTTAATAGCCATATTATCAAAAAAAAAAAAATAACCTTAAAGGTTAGCTAAGGTTAACTAAATAAATAACCACTTTAACCTAGGTAGATATATGTAACTTGCTCGTTCATTCTGATCCCAATCAACTTTCAAACTTATAGAGACGTCTTAAATCTAAGGTAGATATAATAAGGATTCGAAATCGATCGAATAAAATAGGTCAATTCTATTTTTATCATCGCATATTGGAGTCACTCAAAACCGACATGCATATTTCTTCGGTCCAGTCTCTCTATACATGCGATCGAATCTTGAGATTGGAAAAACAAATCTTAGAATACGAATTCAGAAGCATTTTGTAAACACCTGCATTCCTACGTGTACAATAGCAGTGCTACATTACATCCTACTCGCAGTTTCTATGTTGGATACCTAGTCTAAATATACACGTAAGTACAACCTATTCGCTACTGTATTACCAAATTACTTTTCGTCAGTTCTTACGATGGTATTACAACAGCAGTTAAAATAGTCAATTTACTAGTTGGAGGAAATCTGAAATTGCAAGCGGCGAATGCCACACGTCAAAAATAGCTTTTGGAAAAGTCAAAATTGTATGCATGCATAATGTTTTTGTGCCGAAATATTTATAAACTGCTGATGCAGGAGAAATAATCCTGATTCTAGAATAGTCGGATTAAACATTTTTGGATGCGTAGGTGCGCCCTTACTTACGATGGTGATTTATATATTTTTTTATCTTAGTCATTTCGGGCCAAAAACTAATATGACGCAGTGTTTTCTTATTCAGCATTTTTTCAGGGAAAACTTATTGCAAAAAAAAACTTAAAATATGTTATTATTCTAATATTGCCATATGTTATTTTCTTTTAATTCAGTTGTAGCCATACACTGATGAGAGAAATATCCTTTTCATTTAAAAGGAATTGCATTAAACCAAAAGTTTTTGCGTTTTCTATATCGCCAACATGATTTGGTGTTTCCTTGAAAAGGAATATAATTTTAAATTGTACATAATAATAACAATATAATATGTATGTATTTAACAACATATTTTAGTTTTTTTTAAGTGTTCTTGAATTATAAACAGTATTTTAAATAAAAAAGCCGGACGTTTTGGTTTATTTGCGTGGACACGCATGTTACATACATTGATTTAAAACTTTTGCCTTTTAACGGAAAATGCAAGCACCTGTATTCAAGCCGAGTGCTTTTTTACGCGGAAGTATTTTAGTTTTATTCATGTTCCCACTGCATAAGTCTCAGATACACAAACAATAATGAATATTTTTTCGCGCGAGGTTAAAGAAATTTCAGAGATAATTGGAATCTCTTTCAGTTAGTGCTGATTTACTTATAAGCCAAGGAACTTTACAGCACATAAAACATTGTATTTTCTTTTTTTTTTAATAAAAAAATGAACTATATTTTAAACTACTGCGATATTTATAAGGACCGATAGACAATTTAAAAACGAGAAATTAGAATCTTTTTAATATTTTAACGGTAATTTCAACGACTGCAAATGAAAACTCAAATATGTTAAAGATTCTGTTTCCAAATACATTACGAGTTTATATAAATATAGAAAAGAAATAAAAGTTACCGTTAAACGTGTGTACATCTACTGTAGCACAATTTGCACGTAACGAGTGCTAAAAAAAAAAAATCACCCGAATACCATTACCAACGCTTCAACGTGTTGTGAATGGTGAATCTCGCACGCAAAACCCATCGGTAATTTTAAGTGGAAAAAACGGATCTTTCTCTTTTGCTAGTGTTCATGAACGCGATTAGAAAGAAGTGTATTATAGGACACATTATTTTGCCATTTGTTACAACAACTTTATTTTAAATATACTGTGTCCTGAATAACGTGTTCTTCATTAAGATCACGTAAATTCTGAAACATAGAAAGTTCTTTTTTCTAAAGGAGACAATATGGTTTTAAAGTCAAAATCGACTTCTCCAAAAGAACTGGTTGAAGAATTGAAGTGAAAGGTTATAGAGAGAAGGCGTTAATTTTAACATACAAACTTTTTACCGCTTAGTTTTATATCCAGATATTTTTGTTAGTACACACAAAAAAATGTGTTATCAATCTGAATATTTTTATTATTCAAAAATCGAAACTTAATATACAGGGTATTCCACGTAACTGATTCATAAAAATTTATGATCTATTATTTATTTATGTTTGAGATTTTGGCACCAGTATCTGTTCGATTGGAACTATAAATGCAAATACCTTAACCAAAATATCACTTCCGGTTGACCGGAAATGGATGTCAACTTTGTTATTTTAAATAGAATGATATATTTTTTATTCATTTTGGATTCTACAACTATAAATACGTTAGTTTTCATTAGCTATTCCTATAGCTACATGTTGCCGTTTTTGAGTTATTAAGTTTTTCTTTTTTTTTTAGTCATAATCATTGTATCATTGAGAAATTAATATCTCGGTTAATACTGCAAGTAGAGACTCCAAATTTGCTATGTTATGAATGTAGATATTACTCTAAGAAACGGTAAGCACACTTTACATTCCAACATACAGGGTGTTCAAAACTGAGGAACAAAGTGACATATTTTCAAATGCAGAAACTCATTTTTTTAAATAGAACACCCTGTATTTTAATTCGGAATTAGGAAGTAAATATCATCCCCTAACACTTTATATGAGCATTCCCTATACCTATCTTTAATAGATTTTGAGATATGAGCGACTTTTTGTTAAACAGACTAAGTAGCCCTATCTTTAAATGTTTGTAGCTGGCTCTGAAATGGATTCACGTCAAATTCATGTATTATTTTTGAATAACCATAAAAGAATGTCTGTTCGAATAGTAATTTCTATTAATGTTGCGTTGTACGAAAGTGTAATTACAATGATAACATAAACACTTTTGGCTAGTCAATGAATTTGACATTAATCCCATTCAGAGCCAGCTACAAACACGCAAAGATAGGGTACTTAGTCTGTTTAACAAAAAGTCGTTCATATCTCAAAATCTATTAAAGATAGGTATAGGGAATGCTGATGTAAAGTGATAGGGGATGATATTTACTTCTTAATTCCGAATTAAAATACAGGGTGTTCTATTTAAAAAAAAAATACGTAGTCTGTTTAACAGAAAGTCGCTCATATCTCAAAACCTATTAAAGATAGGTATAGGGAATGCTCATATAAAGCGATAGGGAATGATATTTACTCCCTAATTCCGAATTAAAATACAGGGTGTTCTATTTAAAAAAATTAAGTTTTCTGCATTTGAAAATATGTCACTTTGTTCCTCAGTTTTGAACACCCTGTATGTTGGAATGTAAAGTGTGCTTACAGTTTCTTAGAGTAATATCTACATTCATAACGTAGCAAATTTGGAGTCTCTACTTGCAGTATTAACTGAGATATTAATTTCTCAATGATGCAATGATTATGACTAAAAAAAAGAGAAAAACTTAAATAACTCAAAAACGGTAACATGTAGCTATAGGAATAGCTAATGAAAACTGACGTATTTATAGTTGTAGAATCCAAAAATGAATAAAAAATTATATCATTCTATTTAAAATAACAAAGTTGACATCCATTTCCGGTCAACCGGAAGTGATATTTTGGTTAAGGTATTTTACATTTATAGTTCCAATCGAACAGATACTAGGGCCAAAATCTCAAATATAAGTAAATAATAGAACATCATAAACTTTTAATGAACCAGTTACGTGGAATACCCTGTATATTTAAATGTACTAAATCTTGTTGGTTAGAACATAAGAGTAAATTCTCAGAAAACACAATATACTCTTAGAACAAATAGTATAAATATTTGCATTGAAGTATACTTCCTCCAAATGAACATTGTTATTGTTGTAAGGAATAAATCTATACAATCATAGTGAGAAAGTCTGTAGATTCAAAATAAAATCCCTTATACGTTTGGTATAATGAATTACTATATAAAATTATTAAATGTTTTGAACTGAAAACATGAAATATCAAATTGAAATTAGCATAATATTGAAACATTTGAAACGAATTTTACCCCACTGTTTATTGCACTAAAACTTATCTGTCATTGGTTCCCTCTTTTTTAGTGGGGTTTAGGGGGTTTTGCATATACATACGCTTTACTTGGCGTCACTTTTTGATTGACCAACGAACAGTATTGTTGGTTGTGAGTGTAAGTAAATCTAAATGGATACCCCAGCTGTTGCAGAGCTACTTAGAGAATGGGGTGGAATGGGGCTGATGCACAGATGCTACCATTAAAATATTCGAAGGTTAGTGCGTACGTGTTATCTAATATTAAAGGATTACTGGTTTAAAAAACTTTGAAATAATACTTAGAATCAGCGCCATTGTATCGATAATATATGAACATGGTAGGTGTCTACATTAACAAACATATGTAGGTATTTACTAGTTATTAGTTTTCAGTAGGTAATACCAACAAATTATTATACTGATTGAAATTATATCAGTAACCAACGCCGACTAGATACCAGGCCCCATGCATTGAGTGGGAAGTATCCTGAGAACACCGGTCGCAACGACAGATACGCATAACATCTATACCTCTACGCATCAATATCCCGTGCGCACTCCTGGAATACCCCGATACGCTACCTTCCCCCTAACATTGTAAAACTATAACGTATGACAGTAAATTTATTTAATTACATAATATTTCTTTATTTATTAATTTTCCCCTACCGAGGTTTTTTGGAGTTACAGACACAAAATTAGTAGGTAATTATTACCCTTGAATATAGTAGAAGTGCCTAGATTAAGCAGTTAAGTATTATCAGTTCAATATACTTATATTTTCGAAGCAAATAATGGCAATACTTCAAATAATCCTTTTATATACTTCTGTCAAATGTACATAAATTATTAAGGTATAAATATGATAGTTTCGAATTGAGAAAATCTATTTACTCAAATTTGAAATAATTATTTTTGTGGTGAAAATATTATATGTTCATAATGATTTTAGTACATTGATTACATTTGAACTAAAAAAATTGTTTCGTCTTAACAGATTCACGGGTTTGGAAAACTGAACAAATTTTATCCTCAATATAAATACATCATCTTCTTGCTTATATAGGAAGATATGTTATATTCAATGTGATGCATTTATATTCAAATTGAGTAATTATTTTTTTGTGTGTACGAATTCCTCTATAACCCTTAAAGAGTGACAAATCGGAAAAAAGTTTTTATAAACTTAAACACCCTATATAAAAGAGAATAACATCCTGCCAACACATACGAGCTAACTAGAAAATACGTTAATTCCCTCTAAGCAAGTATCGATAAAATATGTGTGAAAGAGATAACGATATATAGCGCGATATATACGCATCCGATACATGGATGCTAAGCCGCCGGATGCGATGAATTAATGCCATAATGGCTGTGTAGCAAATGCCTACTACAACAGTACATAGATACAACGCCATTCCATCCAGTTTTGTCGGGGTTATTACTTGGGTATAACGCATCGGGTTACATTGTCTGATGTAAGTATATTATTCTCACGCGGAATTGAATTGTATTGAAGATGTTTGCGGCGATGTTTGTGGTTAACAAACGATGTTTCTACGGCAAGTGAGATGATTGTTGAGATATCAACAAGTCCGTGACGGTACAGGTGCTTAAGATGCTCTGAAGGAAATTTACGATTTCTATGCAAATGGGGCGAATTTTATACAAAACGGGTTAAATATAATCAAAGTAGGTGTAAAAGTCTACACACTAAAAAATGTTTCGTAAACTTCCTATACGAATTTGAGGCAATTTTGTGCCCCTAAAACAACTGTACAAGTATTTTACTTTTAGAAGTAATACTGTAATAATTAAGCAAAAAAATTCCTCACACAGGATTCCTCAAACCGACACACTCGGTTACCGGACGAACGTTCTACCATTTGAGCTAACGAAGAATACATATATAGTATGCGTGCGACAAATGTTGACATCAGATCTTGAAAGGCTGGCAGGAGGACGAATATAAAAAGATTGCAATCTTTTTACAGTATTGTAACGTTTTTCTATTCTTAAAACGTTGTCGGGGTTTATAAAAATACACTTACGAACTACTTAAAGTCTAATAAATAAGATTAAAATAAACACTAAAACTAAATCACTCACTACTTCCTATTAAAAATCACTTAATTACTAATGTCTTTATTTATGTAAACGATTTATTTGCACCAATATTTATATCACACGAACTAATTCACTCGCATTTATTTTCACTAGTATCCTCGCTATTAGCTTATCTGCACAATTCAACTCGTATCCATGATACAAGAAAATAAGGTATGCTCTTGCGTATCTAGGTGTGACGTATTTGAGGGCCAAACAGTGCTACCAATCCAATAATTTAATAGATATCACCAATGTAAAGAAAGTTAACTCTCTTTTTTTTCAAATCCATCCTATTAAAATCAATAAGACTGTTTTTTGCATTTCTTTCAATCAAATTTGCATTGAAACAAAATTTTAGATAATTCACATTTTTTTCAATTGAATGCAAAATCGTTATTGCTTTGTGATGAGTGATTCTGTTGATGTAAAGTATTTTTTGCCATTAGTATAACATTTCATGTTTGCTTATTTTAGTGCAATAAAGCAAATAAAGCATTAATAAATAATTACAAGCTTTACTTTAACTGAACATGTTATACACTTCTTTAGCTCTTACCTTCAAACTTGTTTGTACTTACACGTACTAAAATTTCACTAATTGTAAGTGGTTCATATTTTTTTTTTTTTAATGGCAAATGAAATATCTATTAGTCTGGTACACACATTAATGCAAACAGTGTTGGAATAAAAAAAATGCAAATAAAAAAAAGAAAGAATTAATTAATGATTGTGAGTGCAGTGTTTTATTTTTATTTTTTTACAAATTCTACTCCCTCAAACGAATGAAAGTCACTCAAGAATTTCCATTACAACGTTTATGAATAGTTTATCCAGACAAAACCTAAAACGAACTTATAACACCTAACTAAAATCACTATACACGTAAATCGAAACTACTACAAGCATAAGCTGACACAAAACATTAAATAAAAACTAAATAAAGTGTTCTAATCGATTTAAAAATAAACTGAAACTTGTTAAAATAAATGTAGTAATTTGGTAAATACATCAACAACAATGGCAACAGCCGAGTAATGACGTATCTGAGGGCCATGCGCGAAAAAGACGAGTTTTGGTTTTCAGATGAGCATACCTTATTTTCTTGTAGAGTAGTCACAATTTAAGAAATACATATTACGTCATATCCGTTTTGGGCGCTGGAGCCGTCGGATGAGTCCATTATGCCAGCTATAGAGGTGTTTGAATTCAGCGGCGTCGTCAGTCGACAATTTCGCATCTGTCAAAATTCAAATTAGTGTCTGTCTCTGAATTTGTGGGAGTTGATCGCTTTTTTACCGTGTGTTATTTATTATTATCTAGTGTTACCTACTTCATATAAATAAGTGTCTCTTTCAAGACATCTCATACTTCGTTTATAGATAGTGGTAAGTTGACTGCATTGCATAAGATTTTTTTATAGAAATCTCTTTTATAATCAGTTATAAGCTTATGATGGCTGAAACAGTCGCATCAACACCAAAGAAAGTTGGCGTGAAAGGCAAAATAATTCATAGCCAGGGAAGGGAATCATTGTGTATGTATAAATTTATGAAGGAAGAAGCTGCAAATAATGCTCCAATAATACCTTTGTCGCACTATAAAGAGAGGTTACTTGCAGCACCGGGAATATCTGACATTACATACAGAAGTATTGTCAAGGAAGCCGAAGATGTAGATGCAGGAAGAGCTACCTCTTTTAGTAGCCCTGGCAGAAAACGAACACGCCCCAGTCCAAAAAGTACCCTTCGTATTGAAGATAAACAAACAATTCGTACTATTGTACATAATTTTTATATACATGAAAAAAGACGACCTACCATAAGAGGTACAAAAATATAATTTCCTTTCTGTTAATGTTTATACAACAGCATTATTATTTAATTATAGGAATTTATGAAAAAATTCAAGAAAATGGTATATCCTTCGAAGGAGGTTTGACCACTCTCTCAAATGTTTTAAAAAAGATGGGATTTAAGTATGTACTCGAATTAAACCCTATTGAGAAAATATGGGCTATTGTAAAAAACTGGGTCGCTGCAAGAAATGTTACTTTTAAGTTAGCTGATGTGAAGGCATTAGCTAGAAACAAATTTGCTTCTATAACTCGTGAAGAATGGGAATCTGTTTGTAACCACGTTGATAAAGTTGTAGAAGACTATTTGGAAACGGAGCACCTGTTGGATATGATAACAGATGAGGTGGTATTTGTTGTGAACACTGGCGAATCAGAAATTGATGAAGATTTTTATGATGATGACGAGTATGACGATGATACTGAGAATACAGTGTCGTGATCTTTTAACTCTTAAAGGCACCCCTTAGTTTTATTTTTTACTGTAAAATATAGTTTATTGTTCTTAATCCAGTGCTATAGTATTTTAGAAAGGACTTGTGTATTTGATTATAATATTTCACCATATAGTATCGTTCATTGTACTTTGTATTTCATATTTATTCCTGAATAAATGACGATGTTATTTTGGTGCTTTATTTTTTTGAACATAAACAAATAAATACTAATTTATTTAAAATTAAATAATTTTAAGCACAAAATTAAATGTTTTATTTTTACCTTCTTAGTGCATGTTCCATGTATCTAAAAACATTCTTTGTTCATTGAAAATTACGATGTATTATAATTATTATGTAATTTCTATTAACCCAAATATTTTTACGAACGGTTTCCAAAATATTGACGTACCCAATAACTAATTTAATAATAATATTAATTATTCAACATTATTATTACATATTAATTTGATTTGCTATTTTTCTGTAGTAACTTCTGTTACTGGCGTGCATTTTCTCTCAAGCACCTCTGTCAATTTAAATCACCTCCGCCACTGATAGCTTCAGTTCGCGTATTCTACGTTGACATTATGATGACGTAATATGTATTTCTTATATTGAGACTACTCTATCATGCTCGTATCCACTGACTGACTTCCCGACCAATCCCCACGCGTTATTTATATCTGGCGCGAGAATTGCGATTCCAGATTCAGAAGAATATTCACGATTCTTCGACCCGGTACTGCCCTCTGTCGTTCCTCTTTGGAACCTGGTACGTATGCCTTTCTTCCGCTATGCTAGCGCCATCTAGGGGCGCCTATCGAAACCGCCAATTTAAAAATTGGCGCTCGTCACAATATGAACGAATCCATGTATTTCTGCTAATAACTGTAATAACTAAGAGGATTTTTTCCCAAGAAATTATTTCATAGTGTAAAAAGCTTGCAATCTTTGCAGAAGTAATACTTCTAATTATACACACTAAAAAAATGTAAGTAAAATTCCTGTACGAATTTCAGGCAATTTTTTGTTCCTTAAACTGTACAAGTATTTTACTTTTAGAAGAAGTAACACTGTAATAATTAAGAAAAAAATTCCTCACGCAGGATTCAAACCCACGCGCTCTCGTTTACCGGACGAATGCTCTACCATTTGAGCTACACACTAAAAAAATGTTGGTAAAATTCCTGTACGAATTGCAGGCAATTTTTTGTTCCTTAAACTGTACAAGTATTTTACTTTTAGAAGAAGTAACACTGTAATAATCAAGAAAAAATTTCTACGCGCAGGAATTCGAACCTACACACTTTCTTTGCCGGACGAACGCTCTTCCATTACAGCTAACGAGGAATATGTAGATGCGTGCGACAAATGTCGATATCAGATCTTGAAAGGTCGGCAGGACGATTTTAGGACAACTTTGTGTGCATAAAACCGTAGAGACATTTTACTTTTAGAGGTAATATCTCTAACTATAAGTAATTTTTCCAAGGTTTTTTCATGTTACCTGGAATATTCATAGTAAAATTTCGAAATGTGGTTAAGTGGATTCACGTAAAACATTTTGTACGTTTTTTGTATCGAATTTTTGTAGCCGAGGATATACTTACTATATTTACGCATTTAGTATTTGACAATACACTTGTACACCTGAAGATGTTAGCTTAGCTAACGAAATGTACATTGTGTTTTTCAAGATTAAAGAATTTGTGAGACCGAAGTTTATTGGTATTTCCTGTTAGTTATCAGTATATTTCACAGTGCTCGATTTACCTTCTATTTAATAGATAATGCTCATTTAATTCCAACGTGCATGCAAGTTGTTTCGGATATTCCATGTTGAAATTGTAGCGGAGTGCGTATAACAGACTTCAAAGCATTAAAAGAACAACAAATAGATTTTCTACTACGAATTAATTCCACCTACTAATAATCAGTATAATAATTCTAATTCACCATGTCATTTTTGCTTACGTTTGACTTGAACTAGCACATTCTAAGTTAACGCATGCACACCTTGTTTATTTCCTTATCACTTAAAAATTGCTGTATTTATGACTGTAATTTTCCAATATGTAAGAAATTTTAAGTTTTTCGCAAGAGATATTAATATTTTTCTTGGTAATATTACAATGTTTTTTTTTATACAGATTTTTTTTTTGTAAGAAACAGAAAATTTCCTATAATCACGTAAATAATATACTAAAAATAATCTACTCTGCATTTGATGCATCTCATATATGTGTAAATTTATCAATTGATCTAATAAAAGCGTTCGACTGTGTTAATCACTCAATTTTATTACATAAAATTACTCGCCAAAAGCTTGATTTACGAGTTATTTGACCAACCGTTCACAAAAGTTTATTTGTAACAACATCAAGTCTAAATCCATAGAACTGCACATAGGGATTCTCCAATGCCCAGTACTGGATCCAACTTTATTTTTTGTATACCTCAACCTCAAATACTTTAACACAAAAAAATATTATTTTATATGCAGATGATATAAACATTACTGCTGCTGTTAAGAATATCGTTATTACATCATTTAAAGCTTCGTGAAACGTATAGAGCAATGTTTAAATATATGGCAAAATATTAACGTTTTATGATATTTTTATACTGGAAGCACTGAGTTTTACATACAAAAATATAGATCTCTTCGTTAATTAAAGTTACAGCACCAGGTTTGACAATTATTTCTCAAAATATATTGGTTGTAAGCTATATATAATGCACTAGCAGACTCAGATATAAAACAGAAAATTTTGCAATTAAGCTAAGAATTTCATAAAGAAGGTTCCCACGTACAGGTCTTCTGCGAATATCTGCACATCTGTATAACTGAATCATTCTTTTATGTCACTCTGTTTAGAAAATAAATTACAGATTTAAATGTGTTGATGAAGAAATTAATATTTCTTAATTTCGTTTCCTACTTTTGTCCAAACACTTCCTCAAATTGCTTTACGCACCTTGTAATAAGAATCCTACCGCTTTTACGAACGACTAGTATCATGTTCAAACCCCATTAGAAGGTTTGAAACTGGAATTGTTTGTATTACCAGCAAACTGGTCTCGAAAACACGGCATAAAGACCGATCACGTATGGAGGAACTGGCGACAAATTAACCCAAGAATTCGAAAAATGCCAAGTCCCCAAGCTATTAATAGACGTACGATGCACGAGCCTGTATCATATCATTGCATGATGCGAAAGAAAGCAGTTTAACCGAACTTCAGCTGGTTGGGTCGACTTGTAATATACGTCGGGAGACTTGGCCTTTGGCTATTTAAATTGATAGATCGATTTTGTTCCATCAAATGACGTATATGCAAATTTTAATAGGTAATAAATATTAAATGAAATTATTAACGTTACAAATTTGTATCTATATACCGAGTGTCTCACTGGGAGGGAATTCCTTTATGAGTGAGTTTTACGATTATATTTTTTTTTCTACAACGTAAAATCATCAGCATTTATACATCAGGAGTCTTTTGTAACTGCGGTCACCCGTCAATATTGTTTTCATTCTGTTATTACTTACGAGTTATAAAGGCATTCCTTGTGAAACATCCTATACAGGGTGATTCTCAATATATGCGACAAACTTTAAGCATTGATTCCTGGAGTTATTTTAATCATAAAAGTTCATAAGAACATATGTCCAAAATCGCTTAGTTCTAAAGTTGTACAACGTTTAATAGTAAGTTAACATAATTAATGTTTTTTTTATTATAAATTAATAAAATAATTAGTAAAACAAAATTAACTTATACTAACTGTTGAAAATGACCGCCCCCAACTGCAATACAAGCTTCTATCCTCCGTCGTATTGACCGGCGAGTCCGTTCTAAAATACCAGGGGTATTTCGAATTGTTTGAAAAGCTGCGATAATACGTTTTCTCAGTTCATCTACATTTTCAATGGGAGTCGTATAAACTAATGATTTACGGTGACCCCAGAGAAAAAAAGTCCAAAGAATTTAAGGCTGGAGACCGAGGAGGCCACGGTTGTGGACCTACCCGTTCTATCCACCGATCTGGATACGTATTGTCCAAAAACTCGCGAGCAACTAAACTAAAATGCGCTGGAGCACCGTCATGCATAAAATACATTTGTAATCTTAATTGCAACGGAACTTCTTCCAGCAGTAGTGGTAGCTCCTCTCCAGAAAATTGCGGTATACCTCGCCATTTAACCGCATCGGTTAAAAATGTGGACCTATCAAGTGATCTCCAACAATTCCGGCCCACACATTGACAGAGAATTGATGTTGATGACGGGGCATTCACTAGTTCGTGCGGATTTTCTTCGGCCCATATGTGATTATTATGAAAATTAATAATCGCGTTTCTAGAGAAAGTAGCCTCGTCGGTGATGGATATTTGAGCCAAATAGTCAGTATATATATAATAGTCAGCTCAATAGTCCATTGGGAAGCCCGTAAACGAAATGCATATCACACATCTCAGCATTCGTGTAATTCATTTTAGAAAACAGAAACTGCCAATAAACTAAATGAATATTCTGACAACTATTGACAAATATTAAAATGACAAATAAACAATTCCCTCTCAACACAATAGTTTTTGAAGAACCAACTGTGATATTATATCGTGTTAGTCATAGTTCATAGTTTATTATTAAACATTCAATAACTTTAAAACCAAACCGTTTTGGACACATACTCATATGAACTTTTATGATCAAAATAACCTCAGGAATCAGCTCTTAAAGTTTGTCGCATATATTGAGAATCAGCCTGTATATAAATTTGTTGGAAATCATATATCGTAAGTTCATAAGTACTATAAATAAATCCATGACTAAATACGTACACAAGAAAACTATATATTATTATGATCCCTCACAATCATTTACGAAAACATCTGCATCTGACAACACTTGCTTAAAAATTTATTATTATTAGTAACGATTAACACGAATTTAGGTTAATTATTTCGATAAAATAGTCTGGCAGCACTAAGCAGCAGTGCTGTAATAAGTAAATGGAAACAGATGTATTGATGCATCAGAGGATATTTTCAAATCCTATTTTCCTACACCTACTTTTTTTTTATATATATAAATATATATGTTTATATTATTCTACAAATTTGTTTTTAATAAACACAAAGAGTTTTTTTAATATTTAATTTTAACTATGTTGGGATACTAGCATTTAAAAAGGAGGTGACGTATATGATAACCTTGTATATACCCCAAGATGTAAGGTGTTTAATACTTTCACTGATATACAAATTTGCTCAATGTTTCCTGTTCCTTGGTAGCACGTTTTGCTGTTCCAATCGAAGCCTCTCTCCTCCAAGCACTAATCTTTCACGCTGTTCCACTTTAACTTTAACATGATCTCCCTCTTATTCTCTTCCTCTGTGGCTATGTTTGCCTCTGCTCCTCCAGTCGAATTAAGTGTCCAAACCACGTTAGTTGCTTCTTTATACTGCTTTGGATCGGTTTTAAATCTATTCTTACTACCTCGTTTCGAACTCTATCTTTCTTTGTGTTGTCTCGGAAGATGATAATAAAGAAAAACACTTCACTTATTAATTTTAACCGGGTTTTACTTGACAGCACCGACCATACATTCAACATAATCTAACACACGTCTTCTATGTCACTGTTCGCGTTAAAAAGTAACGTTAATTTATCATACTGAATTGGCAGGAATTAGAACTTTCTCTTGTATAATTAATTTATTAATAATATCCTTGACAGCGTTTCGTTACAACAAATATTTCGGGTTTCTTTAGTTTTGATATTTTTATATTTTATTTATTCCTCGAGTAACTGAAGTTTGACTCTGTAGATGGCGCTTGTTTGGATATTTTTGGCGTGAAATAATCGATATTTATAAGTAATAAAGCGGAATTTAATTCTTCTTTTAATATTTTAATCTTTATGCTCGCTTCTCAAGTGAATTTGTGTAAATAGTTTCTTCAAAATTTCATTGTCAACGACACAACACCACTACAACACTAACTGCTACGCTTGCGCCGCAATTATTCTTTCTAATTGACAGAATCAGGCATAAATCTGTCTCCGTTGTTAGACGTTTCCCATCTCTATACTTTTTTTCCTCTAATAACGTTTTAATTTTAACACGTAGGATGACGTATTGTGATACAACATACGGAAATTCATTGCATGTTCATTGCAACCGTTATCATGACGCTTGCATGTTATAGGTTATGTTATTTTTAACGTTTTAAGTTATTTATAAAGTAAATGATACAGCATAAGGTGGATTATCTCTAATGACATGTAAAATACAGAAAATTCCACTCTTTATCAAGTCCCTTATAAAGGATTTACGCCTAACGCTTCTTAAATTTCAATTTTTATGAAAACTTCATAAAATATCACGTATTATTATACATTGTCAAAGCGTTTCTTCTTCTTCTTCTTCTTCTTATAGAAAAAATTGGTTTCTCCTAAATCTAATTTTCGACCAGTTCTAAAGTAACTTTCGATATAAATACAAATGTTTCCAATTTTGGTTTGTCACTACCAGCTGTCACATTTTAAATTACAATTTAAAAGTAGCCTACACTGTTGAAAATATTACGGTGTTTGCGTTAATTTTGCGCTAGTCAAATATTTTAGTGTTGATTTTTCCAAACTTTGCCAGACGAGTTGACTACGCGTATTTAATAGAACAGAAATGACTAGAATTTCGTGTGAATTCTTTGTTTAGATATGAGGATTGACTATGTTTCTAGACATTCAGAAGCGTCAACCAATCAGAATTTTTCCCTCGGATAGAAATATAGAAACCCCACCTATTCTAATACAGTATTGCATTATACGCACCACCTGCATTGCACGTGTATCTGTTTTCGTGTTTGATTCTCCGTATTAACATATCCAAACAAACCACCAAATGTGACTGACTTGCAAAGTGTAACCTCGTGTTATTAAACGTTAATTCCAGTGGGCATAAAAAATTTCAACATCTTAAAGATGTATTGGGAACATCTATTTACGCAATTAGTTTAGACTTGAATCAAATAGCATAAACATTCACTTAATTTTATAATGATTCTCAAAAAATCATTTTAAAATTGGTACGTTTAGTTGAAACCAAAACTTGTGAACGAGTGGTTTTGTATATTTATAATTGAGAAAACGTCTTAAAGAGAGAATATTATAGCACTAAGAAATAGGAGTTACATATTAAAAAGACGTTGTGTTTAGAAAATGGTGTTAAAACACCCAATAGATCGCATTCATTTAGTTAAACAGCTAGTAAATTTGTCTAGTCTAGATCAAATAAAATGTGACTAGAAGTATTTTATAATTCCACGTGTCAGTTGGACAAAATAACCCCTTAGCAATAGACAATACTTGACTATCTTTGCTCGTCAAATTTAAACTTCTATAGTTCTCGACAAAATAACACGAAAAGAGTGTGGACCTCTCCTGACTATTAAATTAGTCAAAAAAGTGTTAAAATTTTCAACAGTGTATTGTTAATTAATTTGCTTTAAAAGAACAGCCTACTCTAACCAGGAAAGTATTTAAAAGCATGGTATAAGAATCGCAACATCACGCATGCATGACTTAGTTTTATTACAGTATACCTACACTTACATACTTCACAAAATAGCACTCCTAGAAAAACGTTTCTTGACTCATCATTTTGGCACCAACTGTTTTAAATCACACGTTATTTTCGAAACGTAAACATGCTTGGAACTTTTTAGATTATCGTTTAAAACATGTGTTAGCGCTCAGCCTTTTTTTGTTGGTCTTCTCTGTTCATTATTATTCGGAATGACACAATATTTCCAAACCCGTATTAATTGTGTATCCCATTTAAATGTCACAGGATTGTAAATCTAGGGAAAACTATATTTGCGAACCGTGCCACAACCCTTCACGTGTTTTATGCAGATTCGACAAGATAATATGTACCACCCGGAATCGTAGTTTAAAACGTCAAATCATGGGGAAGTTGTAGTAGAGAATCTGATACGGATTTGAGGCTACTCAAATTGTGTCGACGCTATTTGTGTTTATGTAACTTAGGTTCACCGTTATTAGGCAGTTCTAAAGGGATTTCTACGTATATATATCCTTCTGCGTTTGTCGTTTTATACGCATTATTGCTGGGTGACCGAAAAGCCTTTGTGTGCGGGTGTCCTGACATTATGTATAGTAACAACGTATAGAATATTGTGTTTACAAAAACCGATATATTAAACGGCTTATTGTTCGAAACGCTGTTAGGCCAACGTAAATAAACATTTTGGAAACGGTTGCCTCATTATTAAGCTTCAAGTGGGTAGTTTTATGATAGGATTAGCAACGTGAAAGTATTTTCGGTACAGCGTGTTCCGATACTAATCTCCAATCGAATAAAATATACAGGGCGATTCTCAATATATGCGACAAACTTTAAGAGCTGATTCCTGCGGTTATTTTGATCATAAAAGTTCATATGAGTATATGTCCAAAACGGTTTGGTTTTAAAGTTATTGAATGTTTAATAATAAATTATGAACTATGACTATCACGATATAATATCACGGTTGGTTCTTCAAAAACTATTGTGTTGAGAGGGAATTGTTTATTTGTCATTTCAATATTTGTCAATAGTTGTCAGAGTATTCATTCAGTTTATTGCCAGTTTTGCGTGCTGCTAGACGTCTTTATGAAGAACGACACCCGAACCGTATCATGCCGCATCATTCAATATTTGCCCGGCTTCACCAACGTCTTAGTGAAACGGGAAATTTAAAAAAAAACGGACGACTGATAACGGGCACCCATCTACAGTGAGAACTCCACAAGTTGAAGAAATGGTACTAAATGAAATTGAGGAACATTTTACTACAAGCACCAGAAAAATTGCGTTTGCTTTAAACATTAGTCAGACCACAGTTTGAAGAATATTGAAAGATCAACTGTTTTGTATCCATATCACATTGAACCAGCAGATTTTCCGCAAAGAGTGGCTTTTTGTCAATGGATGCAACACAAAATCGCACAAAATCCTGACTATTTGGCTCAAATATTCCTCACCGATGAGGCTACTTTCTCTAGAAACGCGATTATTAATTTTCATAAAAATCACATATGGGTCAAAGAAAATCCGCACGAACTAGTGAATGCCCGTCATCAACAACATCAATTCTCTGTCAATGTGTGGGCCGGAATTGTTGGAGATCACTTGATAGGTCCACATTTTTGACCGATGCGGTTAAATGGCGAGGTATACCACAATTTTCTTGAAGAGGAGCTACTACTACTGCTGGAAGAAGTTCCGTTGCAATTAAGATTACAAATGTATTTTATGCATGACGGTGCTCCAGCGCATTTTAGTTTAGTTGCTCGCGAGTTTTTGGACAATACGTATCTAGATCGGTGGATAGGACGGGGAGGTCCACAACCGTGGCCTTCTCGGTCTCCAGATTTAAATTCTTTGGACTTTTTTCCCTGGGGTTACATTAAATCATTAGTTCATACGACACCAATTGAAAATGTCGATGAACTGAGAAATCGTATTATCGCAGCTTTTCAAACAATTCCAAATACTCCTGGTATTTTAGAACGGACTCGCCAGTCAATACGACGGAGGATAGAAGCTTGTATTGCAGTTGGGGGCGGTCATTTTCAATAGTTAGTATAAGTTAATTTTGTTTTACTAATTATTTTATTAATTTATAAAAAAAAAACATTAATTATGTTAACTTACTATTAAACATTGTACAACTTTAGAACTAAGCGATTTTGGACATATGTTCTTATGAACTTTTATGATCAAAATAACCTCAGGAATCAGCGCTTAAAGTTTGTCGCATATATTGAGAATCACCCTGTATATGATTGAAAAAATCCTGTTTGAAAGATGTAAAATTAAAATGTAATCGTCCTCCTTCCCATTCAAGATTTATTTAAAAAACAAAATATTTTTAACGTTTCACTTTTTCTTTACGTTGTTAAAACTGTTCATTAAACCTACAGGTTGTATAGCGTAATAGGAAAGGCGCCAAAATGTTCCGAATAGATGGGTTTTACCCTTGGTAGATATTCCCTAACTTATTCAAGCAATATAATATACTTTATCTTATTTGAGGACCTATCGCCCACATCGAAAAATCAATAATTCCCACCTCCGGTAGATTATCTCCTTCAGTAAGTTCCTAACATCTCTTTTCCGAAATTCTAAAATTACGATATCCTTCACGACCTGATCAAGGAAAGCCTCTACCATATCTCCGATCTACCGTATAAATGCACTCCATCCATCCACATCGATTAACTCTTAAACTGTTAAAATTGGACTGTAACTTTTTCGAGGCGTAATTATATTTAATTTCATTGAAGACGATTAATTTGTTTCCTGTCTACTGTATATATATTATAGATGAGAAAGATGGGATTAACACGAACGGGAGATAAAAGGAAATAGATAATTTAGAGTTAGTAAAAAGAACCAGTTGTACGTTAGATCAATTCCTCTTTAACGACTGTACATGTGTAGAGGCGGAAATTGAGAACTTTAAGAATAAGTACATACAAGTAAAATATAATAACTTTGAGTTTTTATAAACGTATTCATTTCTTATTTGCAGATATTTTGCGCTTCTTAATATACAACATCTACTTTGTTAATTTAAATTGAACACTCTGTACATGTTTACATATTTAGATTTACCTGTTTTTAAGCTTTATAAATGTCTTTACTTTTCATAATTTGATTCGGCCGTTCTGAAGTTATTTCATTTTTTCTAAAAAAAAAAAATATCTGCTCTTGCTGACATTTATTTTTATTTAAATTTTGAAGAACCGTATCTACGTTTTTTCAAATGGCAAATTTTTATTTTGGCTAGACTCCCATGAACTTCTAACGAACGGTCTTACTCAGACACCCTGTATACTGACGTGGAGGCTGCTTCTTCGGCACTCAGAAGGATAATAATAATCTGTGGCTATCAGTAATAAAGTCTGGGACTTCTTCCCAGATCCTCCCAGAGTAAGGTTTTTGCCATGGTTTTCCCTTACTCCGTGGCCATTGATTTTATATAAGTATATTATATATAATCAGTGTCCTTGGCGAATGCTGGGAGATAACGAAAGTCGTTCCATGGGCGCATTTAATAATAACTGATAGCTGACTGATTTACAGTAGACTCGCGATTATGTGAACTAATCACATTTTACATTTTTTTATCATTTTTCAAAAGTAATATTCGTATGGTCGCGAAGCTACTGTATTATATTTTTGTTATTAAAAATCATAGGGAAGTTATTTAGTTAGAGTAGGATCATTTCAATTGTTATGGAACCCATATAGTACTTAGTATAGGTAGCCTCGTGTAGTACCTTTTCAGGTGGAGCACGGGGTTAGGATGATTTGTAATAATTTAGTTTTCATAAATAAAAGTGTATACTGTCCGAAATTTATGGGGTGAAAGCATTTTTTCCACATTTTTTTAAAGCATGAAAGTTTAGACTCTACAGGGTGTATCAAATAAAAAAAGTAAATTTTGCTTGGGTGTTAACGACACGACATATAAAGCACAAACCCGCTGAAGCCGGATTTCATCATTAAAAAATAAAAAAAAGTAAAATTTAGAGCCAAAAATTCTTTAGTCCGGGCCTGATGCAAGGAAACGTCATGTTAAGCGCCCGCTAAACGTGGTATTATTGTATAAATACATTCCACTCATTTAGTATTATTCTTAATGGTATGCCGTAAGTTTATTTAACGTCATTCTGAATAAATAAGGCCTTGTAAAAATAGCAAACTGAGGCATTTTAATTTCTTCTTTTCATAAAATAAACATTCCTTATTCGTTAAGAGCATTCTACGTAAGTCTACAAAGTATTACTTTTAATATCCTGATACGACGTTCGAGTTTCACCGGATATGCGACTTCATTAGTTACAAAAACGTAAATATTTTTCTTTTGCTTTGTCGAATCGAGAGATAGTTGTTAATAAACGATACCACATGAATCTGAGTTATTTCTATTGGATTTATTTCATCAAATAACGCAAAATGAATTGAATCGAATTACACAGAAATAAATGTAGATACAGAAAATTTGCAAACACGCTTTTTTACTATGATGTCGCGCGAAAATGAAGTTATACATTCCCGCGCTTTTGCCGATGCATCAAGCTTCGATTTTCTTTATATGAAATCATGATGGTCCTGAAAAGGATCGTTTTTTCGAGACGGGAAGAATTTAAATAAAATGTTCGAAGTGGCTTGCACTCCAAGCGGCGATCCACACACAACTAACAGCGGTAATGGCTGAATGATAGTGGTATGTGGGGGTATACTCGGTACAGCATTTAGGTTGGGCACAGGTGCGGCTCTAGCCCACGGCATTTACAAAATATTTTTTTTCTCGTTAATGCTTACAGATAGACCCCCTGTGCATTAAGACTTTTTGATCGTATATGATTACAGTTGCTACATATCATTATATTTACCTCTATATCTGATACACCCTGTATACCGTACGAATCATATATGGGAATCGAATATACTGATGAATCATACGAATCCGACCCACCTCTAGTTCAGCTATCACAAACAGACTTAAATTGATTCTAACGAGCCATACGTAACGCCTTATATACCCACACAGCCAGAAATCTAAAAATTTCTAATTTCATTGGCTCCAGAGCACAAATGGGGGTGGTTTGAATACCTGTGACGTAGGAAACAGGCAAGGACATGTTCAGGCATGTCCACTCAATGCTCGCCAGTACAGTATATCTTGTAATATCTTTTTTTTATATAAGAGTCTGTAAAAGTTAATGCACTTTTTGAAAAGCTATTTAAATAATTTCTCGAAATCCTGAAGTGATGGAGCAAATTTAAAATTACGTTCAGAATCAGCATGGAATAGTGTATCAGAAAAAAAATTGTATTGGATAGTGTTATATCTAATTCTGAATTTTGAAATTTTCATTTTGGCTAGAATCCCATAAACCTCTAACAAACGGTCTTATTCAGACACCCTGTATACTGTCCGAAATTTATTAGGTAAAAGAATTTTTCTACATTTTTTTTTTAAGCATAAAAGTTTAGACTTTACCTATATATAATAACCACTAATGACTTTCCGATAGTATCAACGAGACCTTTTAAATATTGATTTTCCCATAACTAAATTTCGCATCCTAGCATTTGCCAGTTCCGTTCTGAGCGAAATGTTAAATTACTGTTTGGGTTATATCGACTGAACTCCGAACACGGTAATACTCTGGTTGTACCTTTTGCCGTCCCTCAGGCGATACAGAAACTGAGTGGTATCCTGAAAAATTGTATTAGGAAAGGAAGTGTGATATTGAAAAGGGGTTTTCTGGTGATATACCTCGCTAAAAATTGCCAAATAAAAGTACGTTCATGCAAATAGATATATAGAAAAAGTATTACTATTTTATATTGTTTGTAAGACAATTTTTTTTTAAGAAATAAATTTTAGTTGGCAAGCGTTTCTTTACAAGAAAATTGTTTATTCTATTTCAAAGAAATTTTTTTTGTTAGAATGTCCTTTAACATATTTTCAAATTAATACATCTTGAAGTATAAAAGATTGTTCATGCAAACATTGTGATGTTATGTGACATACTGATATATTATTGATTATATATTGTTTATTTATATGTTCTTTATGAAACTATGCCCCTTCGAAGACCAAAGATCTTCGTATTTTGTGAAAAACATTCCCATGTAACAAACCTAGATATTTTTCTTTCTTTCGAAATTCTTTAATGCAGAAAATATTCCACATAATTTTTCATATAACGTATTTCTATGTAAAATGTTGCAGATTAAAATTTTATTGTTCCAATATTCTACAATTTTGCTAATACCTCATTAATAATATAGTGATGGTTGCTAGGAAGCAAACTGCTATTTTGTAGCAACCTAACAACCGTTAGCTGTTTGTAGCAGCTATTCAATATAGAAAAGAAGCTGCTACTTTTTGTAGCAGTTTCCTGATCATTTTCCATAGCATTAGACGAGAGCACCGATTTGTCTGATACAGCTCGACTGGCTATATTTATTCGAGGTGTTGATAAAGAGTTCACTGTTACTGAGGAATTGCTTGCTTTACAGCCGCTAAAAGGAACCACTACAGGAGAGGACATTTTTAATGAAGTTGAAACGGTATTCACGAGTTTTGGTTTGCCATGGTCAAAATTAGTTGGTGTATGCACAGATGGTGCACCTTCTAGGGTCGGCTTACGTAAAGATTTCATCGGAATTTTGTATGGAAAAGCAACTGAATTAAATGTGCAAAAAGATGATTTGATAGTCCTTCATTGCATTATCCACCAACAGAACTTGTGTTCTAAGTGCATTCGACTCCAGAATGTTATGAATGTGGTAGTAAAAACCATCAATTTTATTCGATCCCGAGGGCTTAACTATCGTCAGTTCAAGGCGTTTTTGGATGAAATATCAGCCGAACATGACGACGTAACATATTATTGTGAAGTCAGATGGTTAAGCAAAGGAAAAATGCTGAAACGGTTTTACGAGCTTAGAAATGAGATAGCAGATTTTATGCAAATAAAAGATAAACCACTATCTGAATTGAGTGACCCAAAATGGATATGTGACTTAGCATTTCTGGTCGACCTTACAGGCCATTTGAATGATTAAATTTGAAACTTCAAAAATAAGGATAGTTAGTAAATGATTTGTACAGCCATTTGAAAGCGTTTCAAAACAAAATCCGCTTGTGGGAGGCACAGTTGCTGTCTGGTAACAGTTACCATTTCACCACGCTCTCTGCGCATGAAAATACTGCTTATGCTCAATATGCTGAAGAACTCAAGTTACTGTCGGAGCAATTTTCGAACAGATTTAGCGATTTCAAAAACATGGAAGATAGTTTTAATTTATTAGCTACTCCAACAAAAAGTAATGTACAAAATACCCCAATACACTTGCAAATGGAGTTGATCGAGCTTCAAGAAAACTCACTCCTAAAATCTAAATTTGAAGACGTGGAGTTGTGCGATTTCTACAAAAAATACCTCGAAGAAGACCATTTTCCGGAGCTTAGAAAATTCGCAAGAAGATTGATTTGTGCGTTTGGCAGTACTTATAAATGCGAACAGTTCTTTTCAATGAAGAAAGTTAATAAAACAAAACATCGTACAAGGCTGACTGACGATAATTTGGAAAATTCTTTACGTCTTTGTATCAGTGGAATTCATCCAAACATCGATGGATTAGTTTCCCAAATTCAAGCTCAAGCTCTCATTGATTTCGTTGTCGCTATTTAACTTTCGTAGTTTGTAATAATTCCAAATTTCACGAATTAATTATAATGTTGTACCTATTTTTTTCATTTCATTTTCTTATTTTAATAAATTGTATTATAATAACATTGTCGTATTATTTCATGTCTGATATCTATCGCTAAAAATTATGAACACTACTTTAAAATGCACTACTTTTAAACGCGGCCCGCGAACGTATTTGCACACTAAAGTTTGGCCCACAACATGTCAAAGGTTGCCCATACTTGCTTTAGACTGTGATTATAAGAGTTAATGAAAGGCTAAGAAAAATAAATATTTTTCGAAATCGCTAAAGTAAATTTAAAATTTGATTTCACTAATGATTTTTTGCCAAAGAAGTATAGCTCTAAAGTTCCTTCTCTTATTTTATCTCCACGGGGAAATTCTATTTCAACCAATTAGTTAGAAGTTGGTCCGCCCCTGTACATAATTAATACCTCTAAAATGCTCGTAAGACATTTTATCACAAAGCAAGCCTCCCTCAAAAAGCGATTTTCATTAACTGATTCAACAGCGCAATTTTCTTCCCATTTTATTTTAACGTGAGTAATAGAAGGTCCCATTAGGTTGAAATAACATCTCGTCCTCGTATAAAAACACCGATGAGGCATTAGTAAAATTGAAGGGTGAAGTGCTTTTAATACCAGACTTGAAAAAAAGAATAAAACAACACACAAAAAGAAAAGGTTTATAGATCCCCCCACCTTGTGCTTCTGTATTAATTAGGTGATAACCACCGAGAAACCAGCAGTATAATAATCTCTTTTCTCTTTTGTTCCAGATGGCTGAAACTGTGAAGAAATCTAGAATAGTAAGTGAAGATGATTTGGAAGAAAGTTTGATGCAAGAGTTCAATATGCGACTAAAGCATTGCATGAGTCAAGTTTGTATTTGTTGTTTTTATTTTATTTCATTTTTTTTTTCCTATTAAAATTAATATCGGTGTTTGTACACCGCAAGTAAAATGAATCTAAAAATCTATTCCTGTTTGGTCTGGATCTCTATAGTAGGCTTTGATGTTTTTTTGTTCTTTTATTTCCGTTAGTTTAATTCATTACTAGTTGTTACCATGAATTTTATTTATTTTATTGATAAATTGATGAATCAAATGTATTCTTTTTGGTTGGAAAAGTGGTGTAAACACACTGGGAATGATGTGTGTGCCTTATCTGGCTTTTGTTTCGTCTCAGAATAGTGATTTACGAATTATGTGCGTAAAATGAGTCAGGCACCAGGTTTGTGGAAAATCTTTTGCACGAATAACACTTTTCACAATAAAATATTTAATCTGTTATGATTTATTACAATTAATGCTACCTACTTATGTACTGTCAAACATAGCTGTCAAATATGCACATACAGCGTGGCGCGATAATAGTGTGTGGAAGCTCGATTTATCTAACATTGTAAGTTTTCAAAAAAAAATATTAAAAAAAGGTTCATATTTTAAAATTAGGTTACATATATTTAACATGTAAATACATATATACAGTGAGGTCGTAAATGGTCTCCACCCCCTGATAACTTTTGAATGGTATGAGATAGAGCAATGAAACAAAAACCAAGTGAAATTAGAGATAATTTGTGATTTTTTGCCTATAGAGATACGCACATGGCTTCTGATGTAAAATAGAGGGCGTAGCTATCTTTAAAATTTTAAATAGGAAGTAATTTCATTTAGAAGCTCATTTGGAAGATATTTCTATTACTTTTATGGCAATGCAAACAGTTTACGATTTTCGAAATTTTACCAACTTATCCAAGATTAATAATTGGAGTACTTACGTTACTTTTTCGATAGCCCTCGTATTCGCTTTTTGGATATAGTGTACAGAAACCTGTAATTACAGTAATCTGTAACATAGACACCCACACACATGACACATACACTGACAGATAAGACACTTTTGTAAATTTTGCAAAAACGTCATATTGTAAGATATGTCATATTTTAGAGCAATCGCTTCTTAAGTCACATAAAACCACAATATTTATACGAGGGCTATAGAAAAAGTAACGTAAGTACTCCAATTATTAATCTTGGATAAGTTGGTAAAATTTCGAAAATCGTAAAACTGTTTGCATTGCCATAAAAATAATAGAAATATCTTCCAAATGAGCTTCTAAATGAAATTACTTCCTATTTAAAATTTTAAAGATAGCTACGCCCTCTATTTTACATCAGCAGCCATGTGCGTATCTCTATAGGCAAAAAATCACAAATTATCTCTAATTTCACTTGTTTTTGTTTCATTGCTCTATCTCATACCATTCAAAAGTTATCGGGGGAGGGAGGGGGGGGGGGCATTTACGACCTCACTGTATATACAGAGTTAGGCAAATGTGTGGGCTAAATTATGGGTTCTATTAAAAAATAACCTTAAGAAAAGTTTTTTATTCTAGTCTGTGGCATACCTATATAAACGCTATTTAAAAACTCCAGCGCGATTACAGCAAAATGCGGAGATGCATCGTCATGCATGAACCACATACGCCTTCTAATTATGAGCGGTACATCTCGAAGCTCATTTTCTAGAATCGTTGTAGAAGGAATAATGGTCCTATTAAACAATTGTCTATAATACAAATCCAAACGTTGATCGAAAAAGTTTGTTGGAATCGTGCTGCAATGGATTTTCATCAGGTCACACTTCTGGTTATTATGAAAATTCATAATCCCATGTTTTGAGAAGGTGGCTTCATTTATAAACAATACAGTGGCAGCAAAATTGGGATTATTTACAATTTTTCTTAAAAACCATTGGTAATACTGCATATGGAGCGGATAGTCATTAAGTGTGCCCTTTATATTCTCATGTCCGGGCACCCAAATCAGAGCTACTGTGTAGTCTCGTGCAAGTGTATTGAGGGATTGTTTACAGTCTCAATCCTAGTGTTGGGATGCCACAAGGTGTTGGTTTTCAGTCTAAGGATCGCATTCATAGCCTCTGTTTTCACAAAAGGCTCCAGCTGGGGGAGGCCCACAATGGTCTCGAAAGACGCGGTCCCTGTGCTGTTGATTGCACCAGTGATTCTCAGCAACGCCTGTCCCCGGATAGCGGTTAGCAGCTTCACTGCGGATGGCACTTCTGCCCTTCTCCACCTGAATACTGCCCCGTATGTTATCACAGCAGTATATAGCCAATGGATCACCTTCGGCTTTAGTCCCCAGCTTTTACCAGCAACTCTCCTGCAGCGCCAGAATAGTTGCGTGGTCCTGTATTTTGACTAAGTGATGTTTCCTCCAACTCAGTTTCGCATCGAGCGTAACATTCAGATACTTTACTTTTTTGGTTAATTGTAGCTCCTGCCCAAACAGTCTAATGCCGCCTAGATTATTGAGCTTCCTCATGTTGGTGAAAGCAACCAACTTTGTTTTTTATGGATTAACTGAGAGTCCTTGTGAAAGGCACCATTCCTCCACCATTCGCAGTGTGGTACGCATGATGCCTGCCACTACGCCCGGGAACTTCACTTTAGCTATTATGACAACATCATCAACGAACCCCTGCCTCTATATTCCTTTGTCGTTTCATGACCTGATGAAATCATCCACGACCAAGCTCCACAGCAGTGGTGACAATGCTTCCCCTTGAGGGCACCCTCTAGTGGTCACCATGGCGATGCTTTTATCTAGAATTTGGGCATAGACCACTCTGCTTCTAAGCATGCAGTCAACCCATCTGCTGGTTGTGTAGCTAATGTTCCGTTCCATTGAGGGCGTTGATGTTTTATCAAAGGCGCTATCTATGTCTAAAAACACTGCAAGAGCAGCGTCATTTTGATGTAGGCTTCTTTCGAGTTCTCCCACCAAACTATGCAGAGCAGCCTCTCCTGATTTGCCCTCTCTGGTATACCCATTGCAGAGGCTGCAGAAGAGATCTAGCAAGCGCTCCTTCTGCAAATTGGTCTAAATGATTTGGGATGGTAGTATGTGTCCTTTCCAGGTTTCGGTTTATGAACACAACCATAATATCTCTCCGGGTTTTGGGAATGTAACCCAAGGCGTGGCTAGCCCTAAATATCTCCAGAATGATGTCTCCAATTGCCTCTTGCAGCAATCTTGGAAAATGCTCCATCTGGTCTCGGAGATTTATACTGTTTAAACGTATATTCAATTGTCCAATTTTGAGGTTTGAGAATACCGTTTGATTGTCTCCAATCGTCTTTAAAATCGCCTCATTCCTTGCGGCAACTGATTGGTCTGTGTATTATTGCCTTATTTAGAAACCGTATTTTTTTTTTTTTCAAAGCAGTCATCAAAAAGAAAAAGGTTTTATTCATCCCAGAGTGCATTGAGGACCAGCTTAAAAACGGTTTTCCATCAAACGGACAAAACATAAACAAAACAAAAACACGTGTCGAAAAAAAAACAAAACCGCAACTTTTCACAAACTGTTTCGGAACTCTAGTTCTAGACGACTGTTGCTGTTTTGTTTTGCCTAGTGGAAACAGTTGTATTGTATTTTTTAGTTTAAATATGTTTTCGTTTTACTAGACGCATAGTCATATGTGGATTTTGTATCAAATCACATTTTTTATCTGGATAAAAGTGATGTAAAGCAATATCTGTGTTGAGATCGCTTTCTTTTTTCAAACTATAATGATAATTAAGAGCAATAATACTATTATTATTAAATGATTTTTATACTCATCAATATATTTCCTTTCGCAAACCCAATAAGTAAATTCAAACAAAACATTAGAGTTCTTATCTCTAAAGACATTAATTTGTTATTGAATAAAACAATCAAGCAAAATCCTACCATCAACTGATTGAAATGGACAGAAAACAAAAACGAAACTAGAACAAAATGTAGTTCTCTTGGTGGAAACAAGAGTTTTGAATTTGTCTCAGTTTTGTATTTGTTTTCCAAGTTCTAAAAAACACGAACAAAACAGAAACTCGACTTGTCCGTTTGGTGGAAAACCAACTTTAAGACTTTATTATCTCAGTTATTCTTCTTTGGTGGAATATATTTATAAGCACAAAAGGGGCAGCACCCATTGAATAAATCCTGAAAATATTAATTCGCAACCAAATATGTGTACACGCACGTGACACTCGTAAGAATCAATTTATCAATAATTTTACGTCAAATTTTCAACAAACACTTTCCAAGAATACGAACACGCTATTTGTTTTATATCATCATTTTTTTTTTAACTTTATAATAATTTAAACCGGAAAATACGTCGTTTATCGAAAATATACAATATTTACTATAGATTTCTTTTATCTTGTTGGCAAAACCGCTTTTATCTATTATATCAAACCACGATTTTCCTGTAGACAGAAAATTTATAGAAATTCGTTTCATGTAAATTCAGTTCAATTTGGTTCCTCAAACGTTCACACCTCTCTTATTACGGGTTCAGACGAAAAATCAGGATAGATTGGTCAGATTTTATTTTTTTTTAATTTTTTCCGTTTTGAGTGTAAAAATACTAACACCCCCTCAGGAACAGACGCAAGAAGGTTCTGAGGACGAAGAAGACGAAGGTAAAATAAAAGAAGCTGTTAAGATGGAGTTTAACACCTTAACAACTAACGGAAATCAAGAAGAAGGGATCTATGAGGAAGTGGCTCCCATGAATTCGAGTGAGAGGTTTTTATACGAAGAAAGGAGTCTATACAAGGCTACGAATGGTGATGTGCCCTTAAAGAATGGCATCCAACCTCCAAAGCGTCACATCGAAACGCAAGAAGTTATTTATGATGAGGTGAAATCTGTTAGGCCGGTTCTGCAATTACCAACCACTTGCCTGACGGATATGTCGGACTATACCGAACAAGACGGTCAGGAAATTAAATCATCAGTTAAAGACAGGATGCTGTTATCCACTGATGACACTTCATGCCTCCTATTCACCCAAACAGTCACCTCACCCATGCTAACGCCATCAGAAGAGAATATAGACTTCTTGAAAGGCTTCCAAAGAGAATCCAGTCAAACTACCACTAATTCCACATCGGAGAACAGCAATACCCAATCTTCAAAGGTGGAAGAAGAGCATACTGAATCGATATCCGATAAACTAGAGGAGGTTGAATACGAAAATATTCAAATTAACACTGAGACTGATATTTCTGAGGTGGACAATATCGCACCCGTAATCCTAGAACCCACTTCGCAAATCTTACTGCAGGAAATACAACAGGAGAATGTTTACGAACAGATAGATGACGACGTGGACGACAAACAGGAGGAGATCTATGAGAATATGGAAATTTTACGGAAACAAAGCATAGAGCACCTGGCGGATCAGTATAACATCACCAGAGAGTTCTTGGAGAGGGAAATAATCGAGGAGGAGAAGAATAGAGATGTTGACAACAATTACGAAGACATCGAAGGCACTGAGGAGGAAGATATCGAGTTGAGCAATGCTGAGAGTGTGGAGGAAATACAGAAGGATGCGCCAGAGAAGAGTATACCCGATGTTTGTTTGGAGGCGATCGAAATATTGGATAATCAGAAGAATCTGGTCGAAGAATCTTTACTACAAGAAGATCAGAAGGTATCGAAAATCAGTGATGAGAAGCGCGTGGAAAATCTGGATGAACGTCCAGAATCGGAATCTTCGACTTTGGAAGCGGAAATTGAGGATAAATCTTTAGATAATCCTTCTAAGATGGTGGATGCTCTGAAGTCGAAATTTTTAACCCCTTCCACGGGTACAGTTGAAAGTGCTAAATCTGGAAAATCTATAGAAGAAAGCGAATTGAACCAATTGAAGACTGTAGATATTATGAAAGCCATCAATAAATTCGAATGCAAAAGTCCGACCAAGAATGAAGCAGATGAGGATGAAAATAGCAATAACTCTGTAAGTTTTCCATTATCTATATTTCTACTTATTAGGTATGAAGCAAAAAAAAAGGTAAAACGTGTTGCTGCTTTTATTTAGTAGTTTAATAGATTTAAACCTGCATGCTTGAATTTTTTGATGTATTCAGCTTTGAATGTCGTTTCATTGAGTTCCTAACCAAATATACTTTTAGTGTCAAAATAAAATGTCAGAAAGATGTCAAAAATGTCGATTCAATCCTTCACGGGCAAATCTTACTTTAGGCATATTCGGATTTAGCTCTAAATTCGAATGAATCCAAGCATAAATTTTGCTTTTAACGATAACAACTTGTGCTGCAAAGATTACTTGGGTATTTCTGGGAGAATTGGAGTTTTTCCAAAATTAATCGCGTATTAGAACGTTACTGAGGTATGTGACGTGCTGTTTTTTGTATATTTCTCCTTCATTTAGATTCAATTTAAATGTGTTTGTGTGAAACATTTCTGTTTCATGATTTTTTTTCTTTCTTTCAATTGTGGCGTTCTTTTCGATTATTTATTTTGTTTTCTTAATGGACGCCCAATATATACAATTTAATTTTTGGGTCAACAAACTCCACTAACATCGGCAGTCATGTAGAGATTATTCAGTTTGAAAAAAAAAAATATATATTCATTTAATAAATCAGGACAATTTAAAAAAAAATGCAGCTCCCAATTAAGTGTAATTTTGACAGCTAGTTTCTAATGAATTGTATTGCATAACTTTTATTTTTAAAATAAAAATAAACTTTTTAAAAAAAAGAGGAATAATGGTGTAATTGAAAAGATATAACAGCTGTCAAAAAGACAATACGATAAGAAAATTCAGGAAAAATATATATATATATATATATATATATTATGCCCTAATTGAAAAAAGATAAACTTTGACACCTGTCAAAAATATAATTATTAAATCCTTGTATAAAAACTGAACACGTATTATTCTAATGATACTTTCGTTTTAATTAAATAATATTTCCTTCAGAAGCAAATGTGACAGCTGTCAGAAAATACGATTATACCTGATTAAATAATTTTTTTGAGAGTGTATTTTATTTCGGAACATTTTTTTTGTTTAATTATTAATCTCAAAGCAATCTGATGCTAAAATTGTAAAAATAATGACAGATGTCAAAAGTATAATAAATTAATAATAATACAGAAGTTTTTGAACATATTGTTTTAAATTATGAACTTTAGAGAACAAAATTATATTCACCGTCAAAAATCAGAAAATATGTCAGCTGTCAAAAATCTAATTTACGTTATTATGTCTAGTTTTCGACAAAAAATATGTGTAGCACTTTCTACTAATGGTATTTTTTTGTGTTAACTATTAATTGCAGTAGTATATTTCATATCAGTATGTTTTTGAGATTAACTGTTACTTTCAAAAAAATCTGATACTTAAATTGTGAAAATATAACAGCTGTCAAAAGTATAATGTGATGATAAATTTATAAAAATACATAAGAAGTTTTTAAACATATTTTTTTTTGCTTTAACCATTAATTACAAAAATGTATTTTATTTCAGTACATTTTTGAGTTTAACTGTTAACTTTAAAAAATCTAATGCAAAAATTGTGAAGATATGATAGCTGTCAAAAGTATAATGTAAACAAATTTATGAAAATACATAAGAAGTTTTTAAACATATTTTTTTTTGCTTTAACCATTAATTATAAAAACGTATTTTATTTGAGTACATTTTTGAGCTTAACTGTTAACTTTGAAAAAATCTAATGCAAAAATTGTGAAAATATGACAGCTGTCGAAAGTGTAAATGTCACAGTTAATAAGTGACTTTATAAAAACACGTAAACAGTTTATAAACATAATTTTTGTTTTAAATTATGAACTTTAGGAAACAGAATTATATGCACCGTCGAAAATGGAAAAATCTGATAGCTGTCAAAAATATAACTTACGTAATTCTAACTAGTTTAAAAAAAATATACGTGTAGCACTTTTTATTAATGGTTTTTTTTTTTTTTTTGTTTCAACTATTACCTACAGAAATGTATTTTATTATAGAACATTTTTGAGCTTAATTGTTAACTTCAAAAAATTTCATGCTAAAATTGTGAGAATATGACAACTGTCAAAAGTATAATATGATAGTTAAATTATTTTATAAAAATACATAAAAAGTTTGTAAATATATTTTTTTTGTTTTAAATCATGAACTTTGGGCAATAAAATTATATGCACCGTAAAAAACGCGAAACTCTAATAGCTGTCAAAAATATAATCTACGTTATTATAACTAGTTTTCAAAAAATATGTGTAGCACTTTCTATTAATGGTATTTTTTTTGTTTTAACTATTAATTGCACTAGTGTATTTTATTACAGAACATTTTTGAGCTTAACTGTTAACTTTTAGAAAATCTGATACTAAATATTGTGAAAATATGACAGCTGTAAAAAGTTATATGTATTTATAAAAATACATAAAACGTTTTAAAACATAATTTTTGTTTTAAATTATGAACTTTAGGGAAAAAAATATATGCACCATAAAAAATGGGATAATCTAACAGCTGTCAAAAATATTTTTTACGTTATTATAATGTTGTTTTTGAAAAAAATATAAGTAGTAAGTTTTATTAAGGACATTTTTTTGTGTTACATATTAGTTCCTTCAGAAATAAACCAAATGATTTTTCCATAATTGAAGAAAGATGACACTTATGAAAAGTACAATATGAATATTTAATAGAATTTTTTTTTTTTTAATATATATGAATGTTTTATTAAGGCCTTTTTTTAACATACTACTAAGTTCTTCAAAGAAAAAAGGAGATTTTCTATAATTGGGAAAATCAACAGCTGTCAAAACATAGCAAACATATTTGAAATAATTTAACATTTTAACAACCTATGAATAAAATTATTGATTAACTTTATGATTTTAACTATTTCAGTTTCATTAGGCAAAAAAAAACACGTGACGTCACAATTGTGAAAATATGACAGCTGTCAAAAAATAATATCCTTTGTTGAATAATATGTAAAAGAGCTATAAAAACCTTTATTAATGCTATTTTTTGTTTAGTTAATTCAGGGTTTTCAAGAAGAAAAAAAAAACGGTGCTGTCACATTTGTGAAAATGTGACAGATGTCAAAAAGTAATATATGTCATTGAATAGGTCTAAGAACGGATGTTTATTGTTTTAACTTTAGTTTCTTCGGAATTTATTTGAAAATTTTATTTGTTTTATGTTTAGTTTATTATTTTAATACTTTGTTTTTCTTTTGTTTTGTTTTTTCAAACGTTTAGAGCACCGAAATGACTGAATCCACATACGTTGAGACAACACATTCGAGTACAATAGAAAGTTCTTCGTCGTCAATGCAGGACAGGTCACTCAAAAAGAAAAAATCCAAAAAATCTAGGAGTCACGATAAAGAAAATATTTCAGTCGTAAGTTCGTTCGATTTTATTTTTTTTATTGTTTTTTTGATGTTTTGTTTTAAGTAACAAGAGTGATTAATAGTATTTATTTTACGTATAGTTTGTTTGTTTTTGTGTTTTCGGTGAAAATTACTAACTAAGTTTGTCTAATATAAAATAATTGACTTGTTTTTGTGTTAAGAAGCAAAACTATTGTTTCTTTCTTTCGCTTGTTCGAGATTAATTTAAATTTTAGGAAGCCTTGTTTGTTTCGAGTAATATTGATAAGTAGAGTTGGGCAAATTTTCCGGCGCGGCAGGTACGCACTCAGAACGTGCGCTCCAACTCATGTACTCCAATAAAACAGATGAACCGTAAAGTTGCAAGTCAGTAGCAACAGTGCCTGTTTTCCTTATAAAATGTAAACATTTTTATTTTATTTAAATATGCAAGGTGGCTCCTTTGTTCGCCCGCTTTGTCCGATTTGGCCACAAGGAAAATTTGCACAACTCTGTTAATATGACTTATGTTTTATAAATACATACTAAATTACAACAATACGATTGATCTGCTTTATTTATATTACATTATTTGAGGCCCGCGTCACAATACGTATCTGCTCCGCCGGACAGTTGCCCAACTCTATTGATAAGCTTATCGATGTTAAAGATTTGTCCTTGGAGAAAAATTAAAAAAAAAATGCGTTGTTGGTTTAATGGTGCAAGTCTAATATCTATTTTATATCTTTCAATAATAACTTAGAACTCTAAAGACCTTAAATTGTCTACTATCCATATCATTACTAAACTTCCTAATAATTGTTTAAATAGTGGAATCGTTCTTGGAATATAAAGTTCAAGAATAGTGAATATTTACAATGTATAAGTCTGCTTCTAAAATAATAATTTGTAGCAAAATTGTTTCCACATTTAATAATACACGCATTCTTCAATAACAGAAGAACGTGCAAAATTGTTTCAATTTCCCAATACAACAACGAAACCTTACCTGAGTATTCTTTTAAATACTGCATTCACTTCTCGTGACTCACCTTGCATTCGTAAGCAAAAACGATACCATTTTCGACGCACACACTTACGTATGGAATATTATCAATTTCTTTTCCAGTCTTGTCCTTATCATTATCATTCGAGTAATAAGTAAATATTTGTCTTTTATAAACACTGATTCATTCCTATATAAAACTACATATAAACATTTTCGTTTGAATATGCATATTTCCTTTTCAATTGACGTTTACATTTATACAATCTGCTATTGTTATCGAATTAGTAAACCATTGTTTTTTTTTTTTTTTTAATTGCAAGTTGCAATATGATCATGTGACATTATAGTGTTAATTTGATATGTAGTGTATTACAGGAAATTAGTTTATATACTTCAAAGCTTTCAATCACATAAAATCCCAGTTTTGATTTATTTGTGCTATCTGCAGTTTGTTTCGATTAAAATAAAAACATCGAAAGGTTTTTATTGAGCATGTTTGGTGTATTTTAGATAGTAAAAATAAACATATGATTATTCAGAATACTTTTTTTTTAAGCAAAATTTTAATAAAAGTCATTGTCAAAATTTTTATATACAGGGTATTCCACGTAACTGGTTCATTAAAAGTTTATGATGTTCTATTATTTACTTATATTTGAGATTTTGGCACCAGTATCTGTTCGATTGGAACTATAAATGTAAAATACCTTAACCAAATATCACTTCCGGTTGACCGGAAATGGATGTCAACTTTCTTATTTTAAATAGAATGATATAATTTTTTATTCATTTTTGGATTCTACAACTATAAATACGTCAGTTTTAATTAGCTATTCCTATAGCTACATGTTTCCGTTTTTGAGTTATTTAAGTTTTTCTTTTTTTTTAGTCATAATCATTGCACCATTGAGAAATTAATATCTCGATTAATACTGCAAGTAGAGACTCCAAATTTGCTATGTTATGAATGTAGATATAACTCTAAGAAACGGTTAGCACACTTTACATTCTAACATACAGAGTGTTCAAAACTGAGGGACAAAGTGACATATTTTCAAATGCAGAAAACTCATTTTTTTTAAATAGAACAGCCTGTATTTTAATTCGGAATTAGGAAGTAAATATCATCCCCTATCACTTTATATCAGCATTGCCTATACCTATCTTTAATAGATTTTGAGATATGAGCGACTTTTTGTTAAACAGACTGAGTATTCTTTTTTTTTAAATAGAACACCCTGTATTTTAATTCGGAATTAAGAAGTAAACATCATCCCTTATCACTTTATATCAGCATTCCCTACACCTATCTTTAATAGATTTTGAGATATGAACGACTTTTTGTTAAACAGACTAAGTAGCCCTATCTTTGCGTGTTTGTAGCTGGCTCTGAATGGAATTAATGTCAAATTCATTGACTAACCAAAAGTGTTTATGTATATCATTGTTATTACACTTTCGTAGAACGCAATATTAATAGAAATGACTATTCGAAGAGACATTCTTGTATGGTTATTCAAAATTAATACATGAATTTGACGTGAATCCATTTCAGAGCCAGCTACAAACATTTAAAGATAAGGCTACTTAGTCTGTTTAACAAAAAGTCGCTCATATCTCAAAATCTATTAAAGATAGGTATAGGCAATGCTGATATAAAGTGATAGGGGATGATATTTATTTCCTAATTCCGAATTAAAATACAGGGTGTTCTATTTAAAAAAATTGAGTTTTCTGTATTTGAAAATATGTCACTTTGTTCCTCAGATTTGAACACCCTGTATGTTAGAATGTCAAGTGTGCTTACCGTTTCTTAGAGTAATATCTACATTCATAACATAGCAAATTTGGAGTCTCTACTTGCAGTATTAATCGAGATATTAATTTCTCAATGATGCAATGATTATAACTAAAAAAAAAGAAAAACTTAAATAACTCAAAAACGGCAACATGTAGCTATAGGAATAGCTAATGAAAACTGACGTATTTATAGTTGTAGAATCCAAAAATGAATAAAAAATTATATCATTCTATTTAAAATAAGAAAGATGACATCCATTTCCGGTCAACCGGAAGTGATATTTTGGTTAAGGTATTTTACATTTATAGTTCCAATCGAACAGATAATGGTGTCAAAATCTCAAATATAAGTAAATAATAGAACATCATAAACTTTTAATGAACCAGTTACGTGAAATACCCTGTATATATGCATGTTTCGAAAACATTATGTGCACACTTAATAGAAGTTTATTTGACAAAATCATTTGGATTCAATCATGTGTAGATTTATCTTTTTTAGCACCTCCTCCTCTAGCAAGTTCTCAAAAAACTCAAAATAAAATTAAAAAAATACTCTTATTATTAACAAGAATTTAATAGAATATTACAAACTTAATTCAACATTAGAATTATCTCAAGTTTTAAAATTTTTATTACTTTAAATTGAATTATTACTACTTTAAAAAAAAAAAACAAAATACAGGCCTTTTTTTATATACAGAGTGTATCACACGACGAATGTCAGCGATGGAAAACTATTTACCAGAAAAATTTGAAAATTTTAATATATACTAATATGGATTTGACTTAGTCGAACAAAATATGCATAAGTCTCTAGCACTTTCGTTTTTATACAGGGTGTGACATTAATTTGTAACCTTTTACAAAAACGTTAATATCTCATATGCCTTCCAGTTTACTTCAGTCTATTTGGCATATTTATGAACTGAAGGTAAATGCATCAAGATGGTGTATAAAGTTATTATATCTGATACAGGGCGTGCATGAACTTTGTTAAAACATTAGTTTCGAAAAATGCAGAAAAGTCTATTTTTTTCTACCTTATTATTATTTAACGTTAAAAATAAGAGCAATTTGTTATTATTAAGTTCCCTATACCTATGCATTTATCTTCAATCCATAAATAAGTATGCCAAATGGACTGAAAAAAATCTGGAAGCGCATATGACATATTAATGTTCTTGTAAGGGGTTGCAAATGTCACTTTTCTGCAAAGAATCGAAATATCTCTAAAACAAATGAATTTAGGTATAGAGATCTCTACATAAATTTGAAACTAGAATTTTAAGGGCAATTCAAAAATATATAAATACAGGGTTTTCCACGGAACTGGCTGGTTAGAAGTTTTCCAGCTTAACGAAATTCCTCAGTTTTAAAAAATTGGGGTTTGCAACAATTTGGCACTTACTTTCTTTCTAAAATATTTTCACCTTTTTTGCACTTCCGGTTTACCGGAAGTCGCCACGAACTTTGTTATTTTAAATGGAACACCCTATATATTATTATATTATTAAATTTACCATAAAATTCTATGACGATTACCATTAGGGTATCTTATACCTATCTTCAACTCTTTCTAAGATATTACGATTTTTGTTAAAATTTTGACATTTACATTGTTGTATGTAATTGATTAATTCTCACTTGATTTAAGTGTCAGAAATCTCCGACTTTGAAATCAACAAGTACTAACATTGTTTTACCAAAACGTGGAAAAAAAAAATCAGTGACATTATACAGGGTGTTTAAAAATTAGTGACATATCCAAGAATTTTGAATGTTGCAAAACTTAATTTTTTCAAATAGAACACCCTGTACATTTTTCTATTTTTTGATGTACAATTAAATTCTATACCGATTTGCTGTAGCATTCCCTATACCCATCTTCAGTAGTTTTCTTTTAAATTACTCGTTTTGTTTATTACCGCTTTCAAATGGCCGAATAATTGCTATCTGGTGGGCCATGACATTAACATCACAACAATTTATTATTATTAGTAAGTATTATTGTTATAATCATTGTTTGTTACACGTCGCGTGTTCAGATCGATGAATATTATTGTGGAACTTATGAATTAGATAATGAAAAATATTGAAGGAGCTTATTTTAACCTGGATACTTTAAATTTATTGTAGATTCACTGAGAATGCAGGATGAACTTATAGAGAATTTACGGTAATTATAGGAATTTATTTTCGGCTAATATATCTAATAAAATTCAGAAAACTTTGAAATAATACATTACACAGATTACACACTGTACGCAACTTTCGGTACTACCAAGCAAGATTTAATGATTCGTGTGACGAGAACGTTTGATGAATTAGACCCAGTTGAAGTGAGAAGAAGTATAAGGCGACACATTAAGACGTCGAATAATAAAATGCTTGGACGTAAACGGAATTCACATTGAGCATTTTTTTTTGATGCTCTATGTCATGGTTCAAGTTTATGCTGCTTGTAAATTGCATTTGTTAAGTATGCATGTATCTAAATATTCTTCATAAAAACCTTTATAATTTTGAAAATACTTTAATATATCAAAAACTTTAAAACATTTGTCTGACAAGCACACTACGTTTTAGTGAAACAATTTTTGTTATGTTGTCGTCGTTATCGTTTATGCCATTTCCCTTAATTTGAAACCAAGCTACTAAGAGAAATCATTTCAAAATTTTCTGGATTCCGTTAGATATATTAACAACCAATAAATTCCTTTAATTACATTGAATTCTCTATAAGTTCTTCCTGCATTCTCAGTGAATCTAAAATAAATTTATAGTATCTAGGTTAGAATAAGCTCCTCCAATATTGTTCATTATCTAATTCATAAGTTCCACAATAATATTCATCGATCTGAACACGCGACGTGTAACAACCAATGATTATAACAATAATACTTACTAATAATAATAAATTGTTGTGATGTTAATGTCATGGCCCACCAGATAGAAATTATTCGGCCATTTGAAAGCGGTAATAAACAAAAGGAGTAATTTAAAAGAAAACTACTGAAGATGGGTATAGGGAATGCTACAGCAAATCGGTATAGAATTTAATTGTACATCCAAAAATAGAAAAATGTACAGGGTGTTCGATTTGAAAAAATTAAGTTTTGCAACATTCAAAATTCTTGGATATGTCACTAATTTTTAAACACCCTGTATAATGTCACTGAATTTTTTTTTCTACGTTGGTAAAACAATGTTAATACTTGTTGATTTCAAAGTCGGAGATTTCTGACACTTAAATCAAGTGAGAATTAATCAATTACATACAACAATGTAAATGTCAAAATTTTAACAAAAATCGTAATGTCTTAGAAAGAGTTGAAGATAGGTATAAGATACCCTAATGGTAATCGTCATAGAATTTTATGGTAAATTCAAAAATATAATAATATATAGGGTGTTTCCATTTAAATAACAAAGTTCGTGGCGACTTCGGTTAACCGGAAGTGCAAAAAAGGCGAAAATATTTTAGAAATAAAGTAAGTGCCAAATTGTTGCAAACCCCAATTTTTTAAAACTGAGGAATTTCGTTAAGCCGGAAAACTTCTAACCAGCCAGTTCCGTGGGAAACCCTGTATACAGGGCCTTGCTTTTAAAATAAGAAAAATAACGTCACACCCTGTATAACCCAAAGTGCTAGAGACTTGTGCATATTTTGCTCGATTAGGCCAAATCCATATTTGTCTACACTAAAATTTTCAATTTTTTCTGGTACATAGTTTTTCATATATAGATCGCTGACGTTCGTCATGTGACACCCTGTATATTATAATACTAGTGATATCACTACAGTTGAGTGCACTAAGGACTTTCTAATATAATTTAAATCAACATGAATTTACTTCCGTAAATCAAATATATTAAACACAACAAACAAGTTAAACTAAAAGCTGTAGGAGTACCGAACTTCATCGGCCGACAAGTACCGAGAAAGCACCAGGTAGTCAATACAAAAAAGAATCTAAAACATACAAAAACGAACACCAAAATACATCATCTAAACTGAAAACATGTTAAACAGTATATTAAATTTGAAAAAAATGTAAAAGGAAAGCTTAATTTATTAATATTATGGTAAAAATAATATATGTAATTCTTTCGCTGTGGATAAACAAATAATTTTTTTTTTTATAGAAATCGTTAAGCGTGTTTACATCTACCTATTAATTTTTTTCTTTAACAGAGACCGTTTCCTTTTTGTGTTCAATTAAATCCACATTTTCTCCACAATTTTTTCTTTAATTTGAAATGTAGATACCACAGCAATATGTATATTTACAACACTGGTTTATTTATCTAATACACATTTTACTATTTAAACAATTATTGCATTTTAAATTAAAAAAGAATCCAAGATAGGTATAAACAAACGTAGAAAAATCATGCAATGCAAACTCTCTTGACTATGCACTTGAAACTCATAATTATTTTTATCTCAAACTGTAGCAGAACGTGTGTTTTTTTATTGTTTTTTTTTTATATATTTGTTGTTTTATATTTAGCCTGAGACTAACTCTAACGATACTAACATACAAGAAGAGGAAGAGAATTTCTATAATGTGAACGTGAAAAAACCTGGTATGTAAAATGCGTATATCTTTTTTTTTATTATACATATGCCCTTCCCTATTACCATTAATAATTAATTATTAAAATTAATTAATAAAAAGAAGTAATTATATGATCTTTCTAGCTTGAACATTATTTTTTGAGAATGAGACGGCAATTTTCAAAATGCAAAAGTCTTTGTTCAATTTTTCATTAATGCAATTTCATTTTCTGAAGGAGGTTGACTGATTTATAGATAGATAACAATAAATAAAGAGATTGACAGGTTTTCCTAAAATAAAACTGATGAAGGTTGGCAGTTTTTTTTTTCTTTTTTCGTAAAATTAAAGGAATTTCTGATTTTCTAGGTAAAACTGAAGGGATTTATTTTTTGAGTAAAACTGAAGAACATTGATAGTTTTTTTTTCTTTGTCAGACTAAATAAGGTTGATAGCTTTTGTGACAATGTTTATGTTTATTATTATACAGTGTGAGTCGTTAAGAATGGGAAATCCGGAAACTGGGAATAGTAGAGCCTAAAACATGAGGATTGAGGGCAAAATGCCTTATACAAATGTTGCTCGTTTAAGACAGAGGTACGGGTTTTTTTTTTTTGTAAATTTTAAGGAGGTTGGCAGTTTTTTGGAAAAAAAAGAAAAACTGGGAAAAGTTGATAATATGTTTAAGTAAAACTAAGGCAGATTGGTAGTATTTTTGTGCCTTTCGCCTTTTTTTTAATACGAATTGTTATAATTGGCTCTAAAGTCAGTGTCTCACAAACACATTTCCCTTCCAATATGTAAATAGCTACTTGTTAGCGATAAGTAGTTTGAAGTATACCTTATTGATTGAAACAAAATCCATACGTTATAAATGTACTCGACATTTCGCAAGTAAATAAAACTGTATTCTGTCAATAATCGGCGAATACCTAGCAAACGAGTAGGTAAAATACTTACTCGTAAGTAATCATTCATGTAGGGTACAATAGTTGTCTGCGGTATTACTAGTTGATTAATTTATATCCCTATGCTAGCGTATTTATTTTCATTGTCTAAAAAGTCTATTCAAATACATTTATGCCTAAATTATTTACTTTGCACCCTGTTTTGTCAGTTAAACAGTTATTGACTATTATAATGCCATATAATATTTATATTTTTGATGTTGAAAATAATTACAAAAAGCGATTATTTCTAGAAATGGTTCATATTAACAGTAATTAAAATTCAATTAATTTCAAAACAGACACAAATCAACTTAACCATATTTATTGCAACATTTTATATAATACCTAGTAACATTACCTTATTTACAAAAATGTTTTTTTTGATTTTTTAAAAAATTCTAAATTTATAATACGTATAATTTGATTATATTTGAATTTTGTAAGTATTATTTTTAAATCTTTAATTACTATTGGTTCATATTATTTGTAATATTGTAGATGTCCTCCTGACGAAGTCGTTAAATATATGACGAAATATTGTAGTACAGCTTAGTTTATTAAATTATAAAATATACAGAAGAGGGTTTTATAGTAATAAAAACTATGAATTATGGCTATTATAGGAATCCCTTGAGAGTAATAAATTTTTATATAAACATATTTACATATATTTGTGAATACGTTCTTGAAGCATATGTTGTCATTTTGAAAGTAACGCGTTCAATACACGAAATAGAATTATTGATTGTATTAAAATAAAACCCGGAATTATTGAGCATTATTTATCGGTATGAGACATAAAAGATAACCAGCTGATGTCAATAAAATTAAAATAGGTATATTAGTAGCATTCTCTTTACAAGAAATCTCAAATAATCTCAACTCATTATAGATATTAGAGAAATTGTTTAAAAAGTTTAGGGAATTTTTTTATAATTGTCTAGGGCAGTGATTCTCAAACTGTGGTACGTGTACCCCTCGGGGGTACGCGAAAACTTTTAGGGGGTACGCGGCCGGCCAACAATAAAATAAAACAACCCGGGACACGTATGGACACGTTGACGTGCGCGCGCCACTAAGGGCTTAGTCATCAGAGGTGGGGCTGTGTGGCCGGCCAATCACTCGTGTCACTGCACTGCAGTAGCATTGCCTGTTAACAAGCTCGCTCTCAGTATGTGTTATTTTTGTGGTGTGTTGTGTTATTCTGCGGACACTCAATCCTGTTGAAACACGTTTACGGACATCTGTTTGAAAACTGAGTCAGGTACCACGTAAGTGAATTTTACAATAAAAATTAACAATGGATAAATGGCTCCTAAAGAAAAGGCCTCATGAAGATCTGCATCAAAATTCTGGGCCATCAACCTTCACAAATGAAAGTAGACCTGAACGTCTTGTTACTAATGAGCAGCTCAAGGAAAAAATAAAAAAAACCGAAAAACTGGCAAATGAATATAAAAGTAAAAAGAGAAAATATGACGAGTTGTACTTAAAATTAGGTTTTACTTGGACTGGAAGCTCAGACGAGCCTAATCCACAATGCGTTGTTTGTTCAGAAATTTTATCAAACAATTCTATGAAACCTTCTCTTTTAAAACGCCATTTTGAAAGCAAACATGAGAACTTATTCAAAAGGAGTTACGGTACTTTGAACGTCTTTTGAAGATTTGAAAAGTAGGAAAAACACGATAAAACATTTTCTGGTGCAGAACAAAATGAAAGTGCTCTAAAAGCTTCTTACAAAGTTAGTCATTTAATTGCGAAGTCTGGTAAAAACCAATTACTATTGGCGAAACCTAATCCTCCCTGCCGCAGCAGAAATTGTTTCTTGTATATTTGGAGAGAACGAGGCAAAAAGAATTACAGCAATTCCATTATCAAATGAACAGTTTCAAGGAGAATAGTGATATGGCGTATGACACAAAAGAACAACTTGTTGGAGCAATTCGAGCTAGTCCTTGCTTTGGTATACAACTCGATGAAACCACGGATATCGCTGGCCTAGCCTAACTGATCGTTTTTGTGCGTGGCATTTCAAGATGAAATAATTGAAGATATTTTATTTTGTAAGACACTTAAAACATCGACAAAAAGGTGAAGATATTTTCAATTTGTTAGATTCTTTTTTTTTCCGAAAACCAGCTCGAGTGGAAAAACTGTGTGTCAGTGTGTATGGATGGTGCTAAGGCTATGAGCGGTCACATCACAGGGCTGGTAGGCCATATTAAAACGGTTTCAACTGAGTGTAAGTTCACTCATTGTGTCATTCACCGAGAGGCTTTAGTGGCTAAGCACCTCCCTGATGAACTTAAAGATGTCCTCGATCAGAGTGTGAAATTGTGAACTTCATAAAAACTAGGCCCTAAAATCTCGTTACTTTAAAATTCTATGCCAGGATTATGGGGAGCCTCCATGAGAACTTATTGCTACATACTGAGGTACGATGGCTTTCTCGGGAAATGTTTTGTCCCGTGTATTTGAACTCCACAAAGAATTACATAATTTTTTTACCGAACACAAATCCCATCTGTCTTCTGTACTTACTGAGTTTGATTGGCTTTTGAAGTTGGCTTATTTAAGTGATATTTTTGGAAAACTCAACATCTGGAATTTATCCATGCAAGGCAGTGTTTCTGATATTTTTAATATAGAAAGAAATTGATGCAATGGTAAAAAAGACCATTCTCTGGGAAAAACAAATAGAAAATAACAACTGCGAGCCGTTTGAAAGATTACTTACATTTTTGCAAGATAATGAGAAAAACATATCTGATTTCACTGAACTCAAGACTCAAATGGGCCGGCATATTGAATGCATTGAAGATCCGCATAAGAGAGTACTTTCCACCTTGGAGAAACAGTAATAACTGGATACGTGACCCTTTAATGCTGATGCTATGGACACTAACCTGACTATCTTTCAAAAGGAACACCTCATTGAAGTATCATGTAATCCCACGTTGAAAAACAAATATTTGACTGCTGTACTACATTGTTAGATTTCTGGATCGGTATTGGGAAGGAATACAAAGAACTGTCAAGCACTGCTGTTAAATTTCTTGTTGGGTTTTCCACCACTTATTTATGTGAAAGGGTTTCTCAAGTTTAACCTATCTTAAAAATAAATCTAGAAACAAATTAAATGTTGAAGATGATTTAAGATTGTATTTAACCAAGTTAAAACTCAATTTTGATAAACTGTGCAAAGGGAAACAAGCTCATCCTTCTCACTAATCTCTTTGAAAGTAAGCGCTTTTGTTCTTTAAATTTTGTGTGTGTTTGTTTTTAATGTAATAAAAATGTTTGTAAACAATATCTCTTTGTTTTTATTTAAACATGATGCGTAATTCAGTTTCAAAGGTTAACACTATACTTCTATGCTACATAGAAGGCTTTAAGATTGTTTAATATTTAATTATAGTTTACTTAGTACCGGTAACTGAGAAGGGGTACCTAAAATGTTTTGTGGGTAAAAAGGGGTACAGTGTCTAAATAAGTTTGAGAACCACTGATCTAGGGAATTAAAAAAAAAATTCCCTAGCAACACTGGATTGTAGTCTTTTTTTTTTTTGTTTGATAAAATCGAAGGAGGTAACAGTTTTTGTGAGTGAAGCTGAAGAACATTAGTTGTTTTTTTAGCGAAACTGGAGAGGATTGATATTTTATTTCGGTTAAAGCTAAAGGAGGCTATTACTTTTTTAATAATTAATTATTAAATGAAGTGAGTTATTAATTAATTAATAATTATTGATGAGTTATTAATTAATTATTAATTAATAACTCACTTCATCTTCGTAATTTCTAACACATGTAGAGTAGGATTGACGCATAAAGTTTTGGTTAACGATTTATCAAAATTGGCATGACAATATCACAAAGAAATTGCATGCAGTTTCGAAAAATCAATATTTCATTGTTATCAAAAAGAAGAACACTACCTTTAACTCAATTTTGGGAAAAAAATCACTTATTACTTACTGCATTTTGAAAATGTCTCTCTCGTTTTCAATACATATTTTTTACAAAGACAAGACAATTCATCTTGTAAATGTACGAAAGCTATCATTTGCCATTATCATTCTTCAACATTTTTATTATTATTATTATTATTTACATGCTTCCAATATTATTTGTACATAAATACATAACTTCCTGCCTGTTTTTTTTTGCTTTGACTCACGATCTTTTTTCACTTTTATTTTTACTCGTTTGCTGTGAATCAATTTTTTTTTTATTTTGGCCCGTTTTTTGGCATGCTTTTGCTACGCTCCAATAGTGCAGAAGTTTTGGGGACCTGACAAAAATCGATGACGACAGACAACCGACGAAGGAAAAGGCTTTCAGAGACGTAAGTATAGCTTTGTGGATTCGCAAAATATTTTTTTTTTTTACGTACCACTTTTTGATAGTAAATCAGATACATAAAACACAAACAAATCACTTAACTAGTGCGATTAAATTATCCTATTCCATCGATTTATGTACAGCAGATGTTCGTTATGCCACCATATCACATCTAGTTAAGTTTGCTATATACGCAAACAAATTGTTTAAACATACCATTTTATTTACTTATTAGATGTTTGGTGCATAATCACCTTGACTCGTCACTGTACAAATTTGCTCAAATAGTCTTTTTTAGTGCTTTCATAATTACTCTTATGTATATTAATTATAACATTCTTGGTATAAAGTAGCATAACATTGCTTTTAAGAAATTCTCAGCTTCGTTTAACAATTGAGCAGTCGTGTCATTAACGAACACTAACAGAATAACAACAACAACAAGATAATAATGCGATAATGTAGACTTGTTCATTATTATCACACCTTATTTACAGTGCTTTCGAAAAGTTTGGAAAACGAGTAAAGACGTATTTCAAGTTTTTTTTTAGTGACATAATGATCTCTCAAAGCATTAGTTTATACACTGTAAAAAATTACAGTAATTTTGCCATGGTAAATTAGGAATATTACATGATATAAGTTGTGAATTTACCCACAAATAAATCATGTAAATTTGTTTTTTTCTAGGATATTTAACATGAAAAAGAATTTCGGTAAAATTTATAGCTTTTTCATGTAAGTTTAAGATGTAACAAAAATTCAAAAGGAAAATACAGGAAAAAACATGTACAATTTTGTATTTACTCTCAAAATTTACTTAAAAGTGTAAAATTGACATTTTTTTTTGGGTATTTAGTGCATTTTAAAAGTAATTTTACTAGTGAACTATTAATTTTGCTGTAAAATATGAGGTCTTTTATATTTATTTGTTTTTACTTGATTTTCGGGTAAAACTATAGATATCATGGAAAATACGAAATTCATACGCCGCAATGTGATTGGTTATTGGATTATTTATCTGTGCGCGGTAGGTATAATTCTATTCGTTTGTCGAACTTATTATTGGCTCAATCACATCATGTACGTCACAAACAATCGTAGGTTTCGCGTAAGCGTGTTCATTCTTGATCCCTGGTTGAGCGATTCAGTATGACCTACATATTAGGTGCTATAAAAGAATTAGGTAAGTTGCTTGCTCTCTTTATAAAAATACATATGAAAATTACTTCAGTGTTCGGTAAATATAGAGTTCATATAAATATTACATACGAATTTTACAGTACAATCTTTGAAAAACACATCAGCATGTGAAATTTACTAGATGGTAGAAATTTTACCTTATGAAGCAAATTTACCTGTAAAATTGTAGGCAACTTTGTTACCAACGATTTTACATGCAATTTTACTGCAATTTTTTTTACAGTGTATATGCAGGATGTTAATAAATCAAGAAAAGTTTAAATGTATCTCTTAGAAGAGGAAGTAGTGTTATTTATTACTTTAAACAAGATGTTTATAACACTGGTCAACAAAATTTCAGATTTATTTTGTCTCGCGACATAAAATGAGTAAACTTTTTGTGCTTGCGACAAAAAATCTTGTTATCTAGTGTACATAATTAAAGAAAATAGTTTGAAATTATCAGAATTAAATTAAAGTAGAAAATTTTAATTACATAGCCTGGCTAGAAATCGCATTGTCCCGAACTTTTCGAGCACACTGTATACATTACATATGCTTCTATAATAAGTTCATGTGAATTCCTTCCACTCATCTGTACAAAAAAAAATAAAACACTTTATTTCATCAGCTGGAAAGTACATAAAATACTAACGAAAAGTGATATTTTTAAAAACAGTTTTTTTTTATTCTGCATGCTTTTTTTTTTAATTAATATTTTTTTTTCTTTTGCCACATCAAATTTTATCCGATCCTTCACGGAACAAAGCGTACCAAATCTTTGGGCGATGACAGATCTTTTGAGTTCCGCAAAGTGGAGAATGTCTTTAATGATGTTTCGGTGAAAGCTTTGGTAAGAAACACAGCTACTATATTTTGAAAAGATTTTGGTAATTTTAGGTGACTTAATTTAGAGAGGTTTTGTATGCATTTTTGGAGAAGTATTTTAATAAATTCAACGGGAATTATGATTTAGTTTTTGGTGTTATTTTTTGTTATATTGTAGCAGAATTGTTGGAAAAATAAATAATCTAGCTTTACGCTGATGGAAAACTCTTTTTAAAGCATATTTAGCACGAAAACGTTTAAGGGTTCGTTTAAATGTCAACCGTGAAAATACCAGTGGGGCATTTGAAAAGCAAGATGTCACTCTCATATACATAATTATAGGAAATTAATTGCTTGTATTTTCAATTTAAAATGCTTCTTTCACAAAAACGTTGAACTTATTTCTATAACATAGAGAGAGGTTTATTTACATAAGTATATCAACAAAAAAATAATGATGAAATCTTTCATATTTCATATATCGTATACAGGGGCGTACCCTGTCAACTTTTTTTTTAAATTAATTAATTTCACAATTTACTTAAAAAAAAGTTTATTAATAAAACACTTTCATTGTTTCCTTTCACTGTTTAAAATTTTGGAATGTATTCCTAACGCACCTTGTATATATACATTTATTAAATATACAGGATGAATGCGATTTAGGTGATTATATTTTATATTCCAATTCAGGTCGTTATTTTACTTAAAAAAAAGTCTAAATGGGGGTATCTCCTATATATTACAATTTTTGAATTATGTGCCTGAAAATAATCTAAAGATAATACGGAAAATATGTTTATTGTTATATCATTTGAAATTTAATGAATTTAAATTCATAATAGTAATATTTAAGGACAATTTCAATCCCATTTAACATTTTTTTAAAATTTATTGTAGGAAAATCCTATTTTCTTTTTTCATTTTTTCTTTAATTTCAATGAATTTTAAATCTTTACTAGGAGATAATGCCTTTTTGTGAAAAAAGAATGTCAATTTATTTTTATTTATTTTTTTTTTCCTCTATATTTTCTATAACGTGTTGAATAAAGAAATATTATTATTATTATTATTAATAAAAATGTATATTGATTGCAGTTCAAATTCTGATTCAATTCCTTATTTTCCATAAAAGAAATAATCTAGTTGGACTTGTCTTCTAAAGGTCATCGTTTTTTTGAGTTATACAAGATTTATAATTCTAAAGTATAGACAGAAATTATTTATGATAATGATATTAAATTAATTTTAAACTTACTTAATTCTTTTTATTAAATTTTGGTCACAAGAATTTTTCTTTAAATTAAATTAATTACACCCTTTAATTAGGAAATGACGCCATTTAGCGAAAAAAAATTGTTAATAAAAAGTGTTCGTTTTGGTGTCCCATTTCAGAAACCGAAATTTCCGACTTTATTTTTGACACACCCCGTATAAATATACAGGGTGATTTTAAATTAATGGATGATACTTCATATTCTGATTCGATTTGTTATTTCGTATAAAAAAGTCTATATGGAGTTGTCTCCTAAAAGTCACCGTTTTTGAGTTATTAAAGATTTTTAATTCTAAAAAATAAAATTTGTCTATACAAATTTTTCGCTACGTTGTTTATAATATATTTAGTATATAGAGGTGCGTAGTATTTAAATTAATTACTCTATTTAACGCACCTCGTATATTTATATACAGGGTGTATTTAAATTAATAGATGATACTTCATATTCTAATTCATTTTGTTATTTCGCATAAAAAAGCCCATATGGAGTTATCTCCTAAAAGTCACCGTTTTTGAGTTATTAAAGATTTTTAAATCTAAAAATTAAATATATCTAATACATATTTTTCATTACGTTGTTTATAATATATTTAGTATATAGAGGTGCGCAGTATTTAAATTAATTACTGTATTTAACACACCTTGTATATTTATATACAGGCTGAATTTAAATTAATGGATGATACTTCATATTCTGATTCAATTTGGTATTTCGCGTAGAAAAGTCCATATGGAGTTACCTCCTAAAAGTTACCGTTTTGAAGTTATTAAAGATTTTTAATTCTAAGAAATAAAATATATTTATTCATATATTTATCGTTACATTGTTTATAATATATTTAGTATATAGAGGTGCGTAGTATTTAAAATTAATTAATCTATTTAACACTTTAATTTTTTTTTTTTAATTTTAATTTTTATATAATCCATCATCACAACCCGAAAGCATGTATTTTTGTTTGTTTTGCATGGCCTGCGCTGCTACCTACCGCTGCTACCATTACTAACAACCAACCCCGCTCCGACCAAAAAAATAAAAATAAAAAAATTAAACAATTACGTATAACAAACCGGTAACATTAGAGAGAGAGGTTTTGCGAGCCTAACAGTACGAAAACTAACAAACGGCATGTAGTACAGTGTAGCGAATCGTTTACCAGATTGGTGAGTATCGAAATTTTATCGTCAGACAGCACCCCCTTACCTACACACACCAGCACGCCTATGACTTACTGTTGTATATACAGTGCCGTCGAAATGAAATCATAAAAATGGCGATTTTATTTTAATTTGAAGAGGGGAACATATTGGTGGACAGGGCGATTCGATTCGGATTTAAGCAAAGTTGTATCGAATATTTGACATTGACGGTTTGACAGGTCAAATTCGATTTAACAAGATTTTTATTTTACGCATGCGTATGAAGATTTTATTTTTCGAAGGCATTGTAGATACATTCGTACATTTGTATGTTTTGTTTTTTTTTGTATTTCATAACATAAAGCAAACACACCGTATCTCAACCTATCATTTGTCGCAACAAGTGCACACCATTTCTTTTCAATAAATGTACAGGGTGGACCAAATTGGATGTACATATCAAGTAAACATAGTTTGCAGCGAAGATACGAAAAACTGAAATAGGCAATGCAGCCCTACTTTCTCGAGATAAAAATATTGGTGAAATAAAATTTTAAATTTATGTTACCGTTTTCGAGATATCTAAAAAGAAATTGATTTTTTTAAATTTCTATTATACATAATATATGATATAACATTCTTATTATTTAAAATTTCAAATAATAGTTTAGATATTTTTCATACAGTTATTTATTTGGGATTTGGATATGCAATCTGCTTTCTAATATTCCTTCAACATTTTTAATTAGGACGTCATATTAATTTTCTTAAGTGGGCAGCGTAGTTTTTATAATCAAATAACAAATTTTGCGAGGCAATATATCACTCTATGTTATTTTTAATTAGCTGTAAACGGAGGTAGTTAAGACAGGGGAACTTTTCCTTAGGATTCCTATACAGTTTTCTACTAGCCTTCGTGTAGATTTATGTTTCTGTTAAATCTTACAACAGCTGGATCCTCTACGTTTCGACCTGTAGGAGTTATTAGCCTCTCTAATAAAGGATATTCGAGTTTCTTAAAAGAATTGCACCTTCTACAGAGCGCCACCCTCCTTGCATACGTCGATATAATGAGCTATTCTTGAGAATTCTAATATCATGAAAATGTTATTAATATTATGGCGGTAGACCATAGATTACTTCTGGTTAAGCTCTATTCCTTGGGTGTGAGAGGTACAGCTCATAATCTTTTTCCGTCCTACTTGGCAGATAGGTATACCAATGTAAGTAATCACGGTGAAGCTGCTAACACGATTGCGACGAGAGAATCTTCCTTAATTGAAGTATCGCGGTGTTCCGCGGGGATCAGTTTTGAGACCTTCATTATTTTTGGTATACACGAACGATCATCGGACTCACCTGCCTTGTTCTTCGTTGGCCCAGAATGCTGATAATACTATAGTTGTATTGTAGCGGGAAAAGCGTGGGCAACATGGTGGATTGGCTCTGCTCAAATGGACTTGTTTTGAACGGTTCCAAGACTGGTCTACTGCATTTTGTTCCTGCGGCTCTTCAAGCATCAAACTACAAACTTTACTCAGCAGTATATGCTGTTAGACCACTGAAGTAGTAGTGTCACTCTTTGAAATTATTCTATTATGCATACGTCGAATCTAGGCTTCGTTACGGTATCGTTTTCTGGGGTTCCACTACATCTGTGAGGTCGTTTGTGGCGCAAAAAAAAATTAGTGTTATAATGGGAGTTGCACCCAAAGATTCGTGTCGTTCTTTGTTTGGTGCCCTCGGTATTTTGCCATTGGCTGGTCTATTTATTTACGAAGTCTTAATGTTTTATAAAGATAATGAGACCGAATTTGCTAAAAATGGGTGTTATATTTAACGGTATGACGACACGGGGCTGCCATCATTTAAGTATTCCAGCTCATAAAACCAAATTTTATGAATCTAGCCCTACTTATCAAGCCACTATTATATACAACCAAATGCCAGAATATATAAAATCGCTCCCTTCAAAAACTCAATTCAAAAGAGAACTTAAGAAATATCTACTGGCACACACATACTACACTGTGGAGGAATATTTTCGATAGCAATTTGACATATTAACATCATTAGTGTTCATTATATAGCTGCTTATTTTGTATTTTTATATTTGTTTATTTATGACTTCTACTACTGACAATGTCAATGTTTTCTTAGAAAACCACGACAATAAAGTATTATTATTATTATTATTATTATTATTAATACGACAGCCTTAAACCTCATATCACAGAAAAGAGAATCATCCACTCTACCCAAGGTTGCCGCTTTGGCCATCGATATGTAATTAAAAAAATAAAGTTGAAGATGATTCCAAATGTACGAAACGTGGTATTGTATTTTGTATAAGACCATGTGAAAATACTATGATACTGGCCTCCATTTCCAAGCCATTGAAGAGCAATGCACAACCGTTGTTTGACAGATAGTGCATGATTCCTTGCTATTTCACATGTCAATCTACCAACCAATTGCATTTTAACAGTTCCTCAAGTTTTAACATGGATATTCGAAAGCGTTCATTGACTTCAAAAATTACTTGGAAATGTGTTGTTAATTAAATTATATGTAAAATTTGTAATTTGTCACCTGTTAAATCTGTTTAGGAAACGCTTGTAAAATAATAAGAATTCTCCTGTAAAATTGTAAAATTCTTACAACTTCGTACTTTTTAATTTTGCAACGCCTGTAATTTTTTGCAAACTTATGCAACAGGCCTACAAAATCTCCGCTACAAAGTATGTTTACTTGTTATGGGGCATCCAATTACATGTAACAGCTCGTCCAATAAACACCTGTATAGCGTCATCATTTCCTAGTGTTTTCTTTTAATTGCCTGTCACCGCCTACCCGTATTTTTGTTTTTTTTCCGCATCTCACTGTCACCGGAGGGGCCTAATAGAAGCGACGCATAGGGAGGGGTAAGGGTGTAGGGTACCGCACCATTAGTACTTCCCCCCCTTGGCAGCCTGCATCATGGAGATCGATATCACGGTTTCATATTCCGCGCAAACATATGCTTTTTTTAATTTTTATTTATTTTTTATTTTCCTTTTTTCATCTCGCTCATCTATCGTCGTTTTTTTAATTCGGTTACAGAAATCCAGCTTTAAACAATTCGACGCCCTGCAGAAGAAGAACGTCCTTCACGTAAGATCCAGCGATTCCTCACAGCACAGGAGAAATTTAATGTGAGTTTTGCATTATTACGGGAATTAATTTTTTTCTGATATTTCCTTCGATAAATTATTATTTTTTTTTTTGTTCGTAAATAGGGTGCTGCCCAATTGATAACACAATTGCAAGGCATGCGGAAAGGTGGTCTTCCAGATGGAGCAGATCAAGGCTGAGAAGTCGGTTTGGCACAAGAACTGCTTCAGATGCCAGGAGTGCGGTAAACAATTGACGTAAGCCCTGTTGTCAATTTGATGTTCTTTTATCTTTATTGTATGCTTCTCTTGAATACAGCGTCGACACTTACCAGAGTAATGAAGGCACGGTGTACTGCAAGCCGCATTTTCAAGCAACTATTCGCGCCGAAAGTTGTGGAAGATGAAACACCACGTAAGTCAAATAGCGTTAGTTATTTTTTTTTTTTTTACTTTAAAGGCGGTCGACTACCACTGATGTATATATACAGGTGTATCAGATATAGAGTAACTATAGTAATATGTAAGCAGCTGTAATCATATACAATCAAAAAGTCTTAATGCACAGGGGGTCTATCTGTAAGCATTAACGAGAAAACAATATTTTATAAATGCCGTGCGGCTAGAGCCGCACCTGTGCCCAACCTAAATGCTGTCCCGAGTATACCCCCACATACCATGATCATTCAGCCATTACCGCTGTTAGTTTTGTGTGGATCGCCGCTTGGAGTGCAAGCCACTTCGAAACATTTTATTTAAATTCTTCCCGTCTCGAAAAAACGAATCATTTTCAGGACATCATGATTTCATATAAAGAAAATCGAAGCTTGATGCATTGCGCAAAAGCGCGGGAATGTATAGATTCATTTTCCGCGCGACATCATAGTAAAAAGGCGTGTTTGCAAAATTTTTCTGTATCTACATTTATTTCTGTGTAATTCGATTCAATTCATTTTGCGTTATATGATTAAATAAATCCAAAAGAAATAACTCAGATTCATGTGGTACCGTTTATTAACAACTAACTCTCGATTCGACAAAGCGAAAGAAAAATATTTACGTTTTTTGTAACTACTGAAGTCGCATATCCGGTGAAACTCGAACGTCTTATCAGGATATTAAAAATAATACTTTGTAGACTTACGTAGAATGCTCTTAACAAAAAAGGAATGTTTATTTTATAAAAAAGAAGAAATTTAAAATGCCTCAGTTTTACTATTTTTACAAGGGCCTTTATTTATTCAGAATGAGGTTAAATGAACTTACGGCATACCATTAAGAATAATACTAAATGAGTGCAATGTATTTATACTTAATACCACGTTTAGCGGGTGCTTAACATGACGTTTCCTTGCACCAGGCCCGGACTAAAGAATTTTTGGCTCTAAATTTTTTTTTTTTTTTATCCTTTAATGATGATGCTTTATATATCGTGTAGTTAACACCCAAGCAAAATTTACTTTTTTATTTGATACACCCTGTATATATTTTTTAACCTCAATATCTTCGGCTCAATTCAATGTGTTTGTGTTTTAAATTGTATTGATCTTTTAACTAAAGCATTGGACTTAATAATAACATATAAATGATACTCAGGGTGAATAACAAAAAAAAAAAATTAATAACCCTGTATTTATTATTATTAACGGTAGTGACAAGTAAGCATTTTAACGTTAAAAAATATTTTAAAGCACAAGGTGTTTCTAACTACAATATGCGACAAATTGTATATGGGATGATTCCTAGAGTTATTATGATCATGGCTGATAGGTGAGTGGCTTGCATGCTCGGCTATCAGTACGAAGTCCGGAGCATGCCATGTAAACTAGCTCGATTATGCATTGAAAAATAAAGCAAGGAAACCTCGCAAACTGTAAATCGCAGATTTTGATGAAACTTTGTCAGTTTGTAGACTCCATAGAGTATTACTCAAAGACGCTTTCCGTTGCTACGGAACTTCAACTTTAGGGGGTGCAATTCGCCCTTGCAATTCGGCCGAAATTTAGTTTTTTTCTGAATAACTTTTAAACTGTAAGAGATAGAAAAAAAGTTTCAATGGTGGACTTGTATCGTTTAGTCAGCCCTTTCGATTGGTATAGATGTGTAAAGCTGCTGATACCCAAAGAACGTTGAAAAGGTTTAATTTAAGTAAAGAATATGAATTTAAAATCAACGACGTAAATTAACAATCAAAAATTTATTATTTAAAAAAGAAGAAAAGAAAAGAACAAGTTAATTACAAATTTGCAGAAAAAAAAACCGTGAACAGAGGGTTCTGGCTTAAATCAAAAACTGCAGTCTTTTCTAAATTACAATAGGACAATGCTATATCCTATAACAAAGCAAAAGATTTGTTTGTTCAGGAAAATAATTCTTTTTTTCGAAACAAACCACGTGGTTTCAAATTAAAACAAACTAAATTAAGCGTGGACAATTCAAGTAAATTTACAAGAGAAAAATTTAAATGCAAGCTCAAAGCTTCTAATCACCCAAACCGAGGTGATAGATAATAATTAAAATAAAACGGAAAAATGAAAAACGGAGAAATTAATTCTTTGAACTATAATAAAAAAACTAAACTGAAATATATCTTCCTGCACGTAAAATAATAAATGATCTTACATCTATGATGTGCACACATCAATATAATAACAATTATTATTATGCGAATTCCTTGATGGACGAAAATATATTCAAATTATGCGAATCAAATTAAGATATCAAAAGTATTAACAAAATGGCAGCAAGCAATTTAAAAATACATGTACTCACGCTGACAGTCGACCAAGGAACTCTCGAACCTACTTCTACAATTGTATACATACAAAAATCCTATTCTCGACTACGTGCAACGCAGTCGCACAAATCACTGACAAAATCTACTATAACAAACAATGAAGCAAACTAGCGCATGCTAGACATTTAAATTGAATGAAATTAATTTAAAAAAACTGAACACTTAAATAAATAAATTAAACAATTAACTCATTAACTTAATTTTATATAAAAATAAAATCTACATCTGTGAAAATTCTCTCGAAACATTGACAAAGGCTGAACGGAGTAAACATGACAAAATTTATGTAACTTAAAAAAAAAACTCTTGCGAAAGCTGGGTGTCCGTCCACAGCAGTATGTTGTGCTTATTTTATCGAATTTCAGAAATCGGTTATAATGGCTTTTTTATGATCAAATAGTCACTAGAAAGGTAATTTAAAAAGTTATACAGGATGTCCACAAAAATGTAAATTTTAGCATATTTCCTTATTCTAAGGAGATACTCTGTATACTGTTATGTGGCTGCATTGTATGTCGCAAATCAGTGTAAACTTATACCAGGCGCTCTAAATGGTTATATGTGATAGTTTTCGAGTTATACGCGTTTGGTTATGTTAAAAGGTAAAACATTAGATTTTGCGATGTTTAATTTTAAATTATTGAGCTCACTCCAATCGGTCATCACCTTCAATACGCGAAACTTCTTCAAGGCTATTTCCTTGAACTATGAGAGTAGTAGTGTCGTTCGCATATTGGTACAAGCCATTTATTTCCACGAAATCTTTCAGGTCGTTCACATAAATAACGAACAATAAAGGGCCTAAAAATGAACCTTGCGGTACTCCTCTATTTTCTGATATGCATATTTCCTATACTGTTTAATTAGTGCTTTGTTGTAGAAAGCTTACGATTCGATTTCTTAGATGATTGAGTTATGATCGCTCCTCAACATCTGCATTATTTTCAACTATCCGTTTTAATGGTCTACCACTACCTGGTTTTCTGGACACAGACTGCGGAATTTTGCCACTGATTCTCATATCAATTATAATAATAATTGATCATATTGTAGTTTATTTAAAGCGGTATTTTCGGAGTAGCGCAAACAATTCGAATCCATCCCAATGACGTCAGCAGAGACAGCCAATCGTATAAGACTATAAAGAGTTGAGACTACCTGCACACGTTAAGAAACCTTAAATCACGATAACTCTAGAAATCACCCCATAAACTTATCGCACATATTTAGAAATCACCCTGTATAATTAACACAGACTTAATTCCGGATTTTTTTTTACAATTACGAAAAAAATGCGTTACAGCCAAACCAAGGAAGCACGAACTGATAATAAGAGAAAATCAACCGTTAGAATTACCACCAGATGTCGTTAGAGGTAGTTTTGAGTTATTTAAATAGGGTTGCCTAACTGTTTTTGACGTTTTGACGTTGGTTGACACTAAATGACGCTTTTGTACGTATTTATATTTAATAAAATTAATACAGTATTGGAAAGTATTGGAATAAAACAAAAAAATAAAAGATTTTTTTTTTTAAATATAAATTCAAAATTAACTGAATCGAAAAAATTTGAATTTATTATTTTCCAGCACTGTAATTGTGATCTGTAATAAGTGGACAAGCTTTAACATCTTATTTAGGAAGACATTTAAACAAAAAAAAAAATGTTATAGCTACAATTTTTTTTTTCTATTTAATTTAAAAGATACAAACAAATTTTGAACATTCATCATAGAAGCTACATTTTTTTTAATTCCTTTTAAAAATATATTGTAATAATTATCTCGGATTTATTAAATTAATATTTACTTCTGTTTTAATTCCGTAATTAAAAAAAAAAGATTACACCTAATATTTATGTAACATTTTTTTTTTATTTTAACTGACTTCCCAAATAAACTATCAACATTTTTCACATCTATTATAAATCACAGCATATACGAGTCCAATATCTAAATTAACCATTAATTCTTCATTCATCAATAATAATAATAATAAGTAAAAAAGAATATCGCTTTTTTTGTGTATTACGCGTGCAAATTTATGTAATTGTTAAAAACACAGCATTTCGTTTAGTTTTGCAATGAATAATACATTAGCATATTGTTTAACTGTGTTCGTCTCTTGGCGTTTTTTTTGTTTTCTATGGCTATAATATTCCTACGTTTTTCTTTTTAATATCAGGTACTTGTCAGCCTATTAACATTTAACATAATTTTGGAAAGTGCTTCCTGTTTACTGCGTTTCACATCATAATATAAAATCTAACCTGTGTTTATTTTAAAATTTGCTTTTTATATGAGATATTTTATATTTTGTGCTATGTTTAAACTTCGTTGTTTTAATGATTAAAGAAGTTTTTTATAGACGCATTTCATAACTTAAAATATCAATTAATCAATTAATAGCTGTATTTTCTCTTAATAATCACAGCTTTTAGCAGAAATACATTAATTTGTTGTATTTCTGTAGTTGTATTGTGTTTACTATAAGTAATGAGACACCAAAAGTTAATAATAATTTGGAAAAAACAATCGTATCTTATTTTTTTATTTTTTTTTAATTTCAAGATTATTTTGTTTTGACAAAAAAAAACAGATATTTAGGCAAATATTTAAAATTCTTATATAGATGTAGATAAGGAGAATTAAAGGAATTTGACAACTGTTTGATCGATTAGAATTCCAAATAAATTTACAAATACTGATTCTTTAAATATTTATTTATCTTATTTAATTTATATTTCATACAAAAAAAAATCACGAATTCGTGTACAAATCTTCTTCAATTTTTTTCAATTTCGACCAAATTTTTTCGTCTGGTATTTATACCACACCTAATTTGCTGCAAAACGTTCTGGGGATTCATTTTTATGGTCTTACAGCTCATGGCATAATCTTTCTCGGCGTCAAATCGATTTTAAGCATATATCTCCCATCAGAATGCCCATTCTGCACCCATCAACGATATTTCTAAATGCCAATTTTGTACAGACGTTTTTCAATCTAGATCAAGTATGGGCAACCTTTGACATGTTGTGGGCCAAACTTTAGTGTGCAAATACGTTCGCGGGCCGCGTTTAAAAGTAGTGCATTTTAAAGTAGTGTTCATAATTTTTAGCGATAGATATCAGACATGAAATAATACGACAATGTTATTATAATGCAATTTATTAAAATAAGAAAATGAAATGAAAAAAAATAGGTACAACATTATAATTAAATCGTGAAATTGGAATTATTACAAACTACGAAAGTTAAATAGCGACAACGAAATCAATGAGACCCTTGAGCTTGAATTTGGGAAACTAATCCATCGATGTTTGGATGAATTCCACTGATACAAAGACGTAAAGAATTTTCCAAATTATCGTCAGTCAGCCTTGTACGATGTTTTGATTTATTAACTTTCATCATTGAAAAGAACTGTTCGCATTTATAAGTACTGCCAAACGCACAAATCAATCTTCTTGCGAATTTTCTAAGCTCCGGAAAATGGTCTTCTTCGAGGTATTTTTTGTAGAAATCGCACAACTCCACGTCTTCAAATTTAGATTTTAGGAGTGAGTTTTCTTGAAGCTCGATCAACTCCATTTGCAAGTGTATTGGAGCATTTTGTACATTACTTTTTGTTGGAGTAGCTAATAAATTGAAACTGTCTTCCATGTTTTTAAAATCGCTAAATCTGTTCGAAAATTGCTCCGACAGTAACTTGAGTTCTTCAGCATATTGAGCATAAGCAGTATTTTCATACGCAGAGAGCGTGGTGAAATGGTAACTGTTACCAGACAGCAACTGTGTCTCCCACAAGCGGATTTTGTTTTGAAGCGCTTTCAAATGGCTGTACAAATCATTTACTAACTGTCCTTGTTTTTGAAGTTTCAAATTTAAATCATTCAAATGGCCTGTAAGGTCGACCAGAAATGCTAAGTCACATATCCATTTTGGGTCACTCAATTCAGATAGTGGTTTATCTTTTATTTGCATAAAATCTGCTATCTCATTTCTAAGCTCATAAAACCGCTTCAGCGTTTTTCCTTTGCTTAACCATCTGACTTCACAATAATATGTTGAACTGACGATGGTTAAGCCCTCGGGATCGAATAAAATTGATGGTTTTTACTACCACATTCATAACATTCTGGAGTCGAATGGACTTAGAACACAAGTTCTGTTGGTGGATAATGCAATGAAGGACTATCAAATCATCTTTTTGCACATTTAATTCAGTTGCTTTTTCATACAAAATTCCGATGAAACCTTTACGTAAGCCGACCATAGAAGGTGCACCATCTGTGCATACACCAACTAATTTTGACCATGGCAAACCAAAACTTGTGAATACCTTTTCAACTTCATTAAAAATGTCCTCTCCTGTAGTGGTTCCTTTTAGCGACTGTAAAGCAAGCAATTCCTCAGTAAGAGTGAACTCTTTATCAACACCTCGAATAAATATAGCCAGTTGAGCTGTGTCAGACAAATCGGTGCTCTCGTCTAATGCTATGGAAAATGATTCAAAACCAGCCATACGGTCAGTCAAAGTTGTTTTTATATCATTAGCCATCATTTCTATACCTCGGGCAACAGTTCGTCTTGACAAACTATTTTTTTCAAATTCATATTTCTTTTTAGGACACAAAACAGTGCAAACTTCTAACATACACTCCTTGATAAATTCTCCTTCGGCAAATGTTTTTAATGACTTTGCCAATTTTGAACTAACTATAAAACTAGCTTTCACAGTTGTGTTCTTTGTTTATGAAACATTTGCTGCTGTTTTTCCAAATTTGCGGTAAGCTTCTGGATTTTGTCTTTTCTTATTTGTCCTGTCAATGAGTGCAGCATAGGATGCTTAGTTGAGTAATGCCACTTTATATTGAATTCTTTCATCACTGAAATGGATTCGTTACACAGCAAACAAATAGGCTTACCATTGTGCAAGATAAAAAAGAATTCTTCAGTCCATTTTTCTTGAAACTGGCGACCCTCTGCATCTACTTTTCGTTTTTTTCCACCAGACATCATTTTCGTTCGATAAACTTAATACCAAAATATAATTAGCAAGCACTCAATATGCACACAAAGTCACAATGCAATTGACGGCGCTAGCAGTTCGCTAGGATATCGCTTGTCGAAGTTATCACCTCGGTAGCTCAAATAGTACTGAACTAAAGTTCGGGCCATCCACCCGCTCTTATATAGACAAAATGAAGGAATGATCTAGAATCGTCTAGTGTAGAACATTTGAGAAGCTATAATCTTTTGTTGCGCCACCAGTGAGGCGGCAAACATCAAAGGCTTTGATGTGTGCCGCCTCACTCTTTGATGATCGCCGCCACTCGGCTTGCTCGCTCACTTGATTCCGCAGGAGCAAACGACAAACCCCATATTACTCGATCTTCCTCATTTGGAGTGAGTATGAGCAAGTAGTGTAATATTTTTTTTTTAATTGGGTTTTTTCAAAATGTCTCGCGCGGCCGGATCAAATCTTACAGCGGGTCGGTTGTTGCCCACATATGATCTAAATAATACTGTCCATTTTGTCGTTTTTCATACTGATTCTGAAACTAATTTGAAATTTCACGTCAGGATTTTGAGAAATTATTTTAAATACCTTTTTCAAAAAGTACATTACATTTTACAGGATTTCAAAATGTGTTTTATCCTTTTCAGAAATTCCATTTTTTTAATACTCACATTAATACTGACGTCAATTTTGCTACGAACAAATTAATCGAGTTACGTCAAAGCATTGACACTGACTATTATACTTTCATAGGTCTCTCATCATTCAGATCTTTTTAACATAGATGTTGCCGTATTATTGCTTTAAATCTTCCCTGCAAATCTCATTCACTTTTCTTCTAGCGAGCGATAAACCCGATTTGGGTCTGGAGGAACTTCAAAGTCTCAACGTTAGGGAGCGCTTCCAAGTTTTCGAACACCACGAAGAACAACAGAACGCCAGTAACGTGGAACGCGGCCAGGTTAACGTCAAGAGATCCCCGTCCATACTCTCGAAGTTGGCCAAGTGAGTAGTCTTTGATCCTTGCCTCGAAATGAAGGTACCCAAATTCATTTTGCTCCTCCTGACAGGTTCCAATCGAAGGGTATGGACGTTGGAGTTACTGACGATTCTCTGAACGGCATCCCCATCGAGGAGAGCTCCAGCGAGGCGGAAGAAGAAGAAGAGGAGGTGGAAGGAGAGGACGCCGACCTCATCCGAGCCAAGAGGGCCCAGAAGGAGAAGCCCTTCCACTTCACAGGGATGTCGGACGTGAAGAGCAAATGGGAACATGGCGACCAGAATAATAAGGATGTTAGGCGAGAAGAGAGGAAGCAGGAAATCCAATCGATAAGAGATAGATTGTTTATGGTGAGTTCATGGTAATGCTTTGGAAATATTTCTATCAAAAGGCCAAAACTTTTATTAAAATTCCTTGATCATATCTGTGCCTTGGTGCAAAAAAAGGCCAATGTCAAAATCACTGGTTGTGACCTAATTAGCTGATTTGTTCAAATTTGTAGCAACATAAGACATAGAACCCAAAACTACAAGAACATAACATTCGCCCTTCTTTCACCAAGCGACAGATACAACCTGTAATCTTTAATAACAACTTTTGAAAACATAGAATTCATTTGATGGTGGTTACATTCTACAAAACAGAATCAATATGTCATGCAGATCTGATGATTAGATTGGATAACTTCGTCCACAGTTAGTTTAATATAATATATGCGACAAATTTTAAGCCCTGATTCCTGGGGTTATTTTGATCATAAAAGTTCATAAGAACATATGTCCAAAATCGCTTAGTTCTAAAGTTGTACAATGTTTAATAGTAAGTTAACATAATTAATGTTTTTATTATAAATAACAAAATAATTAGTAAAACAAAATTAACTTATACTAACTGTTGAAATGACCGCCCCAACTGCAATACAAGCTTCTATCCTCCGTCGTGTTGACTGGCGAGTCCGTTCTAAAATACCAGGGGTATTTCGAATTGTTTGAAAAGCTGCGATAATACGATTTCTCAGTTCATCGACATTTTCAATGGGAGTCGTATAAACTAATGATTTAAGGTGACCCCAGAAAAAAAGTCCAAAGAATTTAAGTCTGGAAACCGAGGAGGCCACAGTTGTGGACCTCCCCGTCCTATCCACCGATCTGGAAACGTATTGTCCAAAAACTCGCGAGCAACTAAACTAAAATGCGCTGGAGCACCGTCATGCATAAAATACATTTGTAATCTTAATTGCAACGGAACTTCTTCCAGCAGTAGTGGTGGCTCCTCTTCAAGAAAATTGCGGTACACTTCGCCATTTAACCGCATCGGTAAAAAATGTGGACCTATCAAGTGATCTCCAATAATTCCGGCCCACACATTGACAGAGAACTGATGTTGATGACGGGCATTCACTAGTTCGTGCGGATTTTCTTCGGCCCATATGTTATTATTATGAAAATTAATAATCGCGTTTCTAGAGAAAGTAGCCTCGTCGGTGAAGAATATTTGACCCTAATAGTCAGGATTTTGTGCGATCTTGTGTTGCATCCATTGACAAAATGCCACTCTTTGCGGAAAATCTGCCGGCAAAAGTGTCTGCACCCGTTGAATGTGATATGGATACAACAACAGTTGATCTTTCAATATTCTCCAAACTGTGGCCTGACTAATGTTTAAAGCAAACGCAATTTTTCTGGTGCTTGTACTAGGATGTTTCTTCAACTCGTGGAGTTCTCACTGTAAATGGGTGCCCGTTATCAGTCGTCCGTTTTTTTTTAAAATTTCCCGTTTCACTAAGACGTTGGTGAAGACGGGCAAATATTGAATGATGCGGGATGATACGGTTCGGGCATCGTTCTTCATAAAGACATCTAGCAGCACGCGAATTTTCATTGGCAAGACCGCATATGAAATGCATATCACACATCTCAGCATTCGTGTAATTCAGTTTAGAAAACAGAAACTGGCAATAAACTGAATGAATGCCCTGACAATTATTGACAAATATTAAAATGACAACTAAACAATTCCCTCTCAACACAATAGTTTTTGAAGAATCAACTGTGATATTATATCGTGTTAGCCATAATTCATAATTTATTATTAAACATTCAATAACTTTAAAACCAAACCGTTTTGGACATATACTCATATGAACTTTTACGATCAAAATAACCCCAGGAATCAGCTCTTAAAGTTTGTCGCATATATTGAGAATCACCCTGTGTATAAGAGTACCTTAAGGTTTGTTGTTAGGACCATGATAGTTATTATTCCTTTTAAACACATATAATCAAAAGTTTTTTTTTTTTAAGAATTTTATTTCATGAGATCTCAAAATAAGCTATCCTCAAAACGTTAAAGAAAATCCATTAGTTGTTTTGTAAGTTAAAGGTACAATTACATCACAATAATTTGATGTGGAAAACTGTAATTATATTCTTCTAATCTGTATGGCAGCTAACTTTTGATTGCATAACTCTCAATTTTAACCACATTTTTCTTTATGAATATAGTGTCATCACCTTCATTTCTTGAAGTCCTTTTTTTTTAGAAAATGGTAGCTTCTAATTTATCCAAAAAGGGTTTTTTTCTTGTTCAACGAATATACAAGACTTTCACTTATTCTGCCTGCCAATGGAATCAGACTTCCACATTTGCAAAACCCAGAGTGTCTACAACATCAGCTGCAAGAATATACTTGCAATGAAGTACGAAAAATTTTATGACAAAAATCTTTCCTTTTAGAATTTTAACCACATATTTTCTTAACTATGATTGGTCTTCATATATTTTTTTTTTGTTATAAGAATTTTGAGGTCATCTATTGATTGTGTATTTATGTTTTATTTCCTGTCCAATGTTTTTGGAAGTCGGCTTTTGTGGTACAAGAAGATTCTTTTCGTTTTGACTTATTCTGGATGGATTTTGCCCGATTAAGGGCCGCGCTTTCATAATAAATGTCACTTTACTACTTTAACAAAAGTCTGTGTAAAGCTTTGAAGTGACATTATGAAACTAGACCTAAATCCATTGCTTTTTATTGCAGTTTTAATTTTCCCTTTCATAAGAATTTCTTTTAAGGTTTAACTTAACTAAAGAAATTATATCTGGTCTTCAATTTAGATGGATTCCATCGAACCTAATTACTCTTCAAATGGGATGTATTTTTGTCCTTTTACAACATCGAATATGACCTTTGAATCCAAGGAGATTTTTTTTAGCATGTCAAATTGAAAAATCTTTATTTTGTCTTCACTTTTAATAGGTTTTGACCGATTAAGTAATTTGTTTCTAATTTTTCACTATTTTAGAAATGTCTTCACCATCTCCTTTAATTTTTTTTTAATCTTGCCTCTCAGGTTTTATTTAGAAACTTTTGATAAAATTACGCCACAGTCTTTAATTTGAGTAGATTCTATTAAACCTAGATACTCACGATTGCTTATGGGGGCGTTTTTTTTTTGCTGTTTACAACATCCGACATAATTTTCGGATGCAAAAAGATTTTTATTCGGAAAATATCACTATTTTGAGACCAGATTGGAATGGATTTTGGCACTTTAAATCTTTTATTTTTTACTGTGACTTAAAATTTCCACTATCACAGCTACTTCTTTAATGTCTTTCTTCATCTTATGATTTTAATCCTTCAATTTTGATAAAATGCTATTTGGTCTTCAATTTGAACGGATTCTACCAAACTAATTGCTCCCTAAACGATTTTGTGGTTGTATTTTTGCATTTTTATAACATCGAACGTGATCTTTCAATCCAAAAAAAAATTGGTATTTCAAATTGAAAATTCCTTATTTTCTCTTCATTTTTAATAGATTTTGACCGATTAAATCTTTTACTTTTTTACTCAAATTTTATTTTTTTCACTCTTTCAGAAAAGTCGTCAATATCTTCCTTAATTTTTTCATTCTAATCCCTAAAATTTTATTTAAAAACTAAGCAAGTTTTGATAAAATTATGCCTCAAGTCTTTAAATTGATTCATTTTTACTAATCGTAGTTGCTCACTATTGTTTTCGGGGATGTATTTTTGCGTTTTTTACAACATCTGTTTTGATAATATTCCAATCCAAAAAGACTTCTTTTCTTTTAATCCAATTCGCACCATTGTGGAATAAATATAAACTAAACAAACACTTAAAATAGTGGACATAATAGAAGGACATAACTTGACAAAGATAGAGACAAAACAAACAATGTTAAAAATCATTTTTGGGGGGCAATCAGTAGAGTCCATCTAATTTGAAAACCAAACATTATTCTATAAAAATTAAAAAAGATCCATATCTTGACTCTTCAATTTTCATTTTATGATTTAAATCCTTTAAGACCTAAAGAAATTTTTATAGAATAATGTTTGATCTTCAAATTAGATGGACTCTACTGATTGCCCCCCAAAAATGATTTTTAACATTGTTTATTTTATCTCCATCTTTGTCAAGTTATGCTCTTCTATTATGTCCACTATTTTAAGTGTTTGTTTAGTTTATATTTATTCCAAAATTCATTTTAAGAAAATTAAAAAAAAAATACTTGGTCTTCAAGTTGAATGAATTTTACCAAAACTAATTACCTCTAAACACTTTAAGGTGTGCTTTTGCACTTTTACCCCATTTCTCATAATCCTCTTCCGATCCAAAAAGATTTTACCATTTCGTTTGAATTTTCGATTAAAAATCTCCCACACCCAACTAACGAACTTCCACGGTCTGTGTCCAGCATAAAGTATTCATTTCGACGATTTTGCCGAAGAACTAAAGTCCATCTATTCAACCCTTACCTAAAAAAGCGTCTGACACGTGATTTTGAAACAGGGTAAGCAAGGTAAGATGAAGGAGGCGTACCAGCAAGCCGTCATGGAATCGGAATCTTGCACCAACGTCAGGAAGAAGCTGTCATCTCCTCCACCAGCAGACGCGTGCGACACCAGAACCTTAAAGGAAAAATTCGAAAAAGGTGAAACCTACGAGGAAACCAAACGAGACAGCAAGGAAGCAGAAGATATGTCGGTCTTCGAGAGCGGTAAGATGCACCATGAGTTTTGCCCGTTTACCACCAACATTGCCGATTCTCTAGGTATTAGCAAGAAGTCCCGGTCCATCTTCTTACAATTGGATGCTAATGCTTCGAAAGCGCCCCAATTGTCTCCTGTGTCTCCCCCAAGAGTTGGAAACGACGTCAAGAAAGCTAGAGAGGTAATATTCTTTAAACATTCCTCATATAATCCTTACCATGAGCCTCCCAAACAAAAAAAAAAAATATCGGCAGTGATAATTAATAGGTGATTAGCAGTGATAAACATCAATTCCCCCCTTGAATATAGGTCTTCATGACGAAACAAGCATCTGAAGATACAGTCAAGTGTACGGAAAGCCTAGATGACGTCAAAATCGAGACTTCGGACATCCAGCAGCGGTTTAAGTTCTTTGAAACGTACAAAGAGCCCGAGTCGAAGAAAAAGGCCTTTAGGATAACCCCGCCGCGCGAGGGACAATTGAAGGTCAAGCTCTCTCGAAGTGTCGAGCTTTTGAAGTTTTTTTTTTTTTATTATTTTTGTTGTTGTTAATTGTTGTTGGTGTTAAAATAGTGTTGTTCTGTCTTTTTGTTGTTTTTTGGGGCGTAGCTGCTGCATTGCATACGCTACTTGCATAATTAATAGCTGACAAACACGACACCTCACAAGCTCTCTCTTGACTCTTCTGCCTGATCTTCGAGACTGTGTCTAAAGAGGAATGATGATTGATGGCTTCATATTTCGACGTTGGTGGAAATGGTTTGTGATGGGAACTGCTTGGAAATCAGTTTTTTGGGAATGGTTAGCCTCCACACCTATCTGATCTTCAACTTAAATATCTCAAATTTTCAACAGGCTGGTACAAGTTATTTGGCAAACTTCTGGGAGACCTTCAATCGTTTTCTAACGTTTTTCTCACATATTTAGATAAAAAAAAAGCAGAGAACTCCTAATTTTCTTTATGGTCTTCAATTTAGATGGTGCCAACCGCTTCCAATTGATTCCCAATGCTTGGCGTTGGATTTGGAAGATTTTATTGCTTCTATGATCTGATCTCTCACTGCAAATCGATTTTTTTTTATTATTGAGATTTTGTATAATGAAATCTTTACATTGTCTTTAATTTTGTTAGATTCTGTATGTGCTAAATATCTTAAGGAGCCAAAAATCTTTCTCAAAATTGATTTTTTTTTTGACATTGTATTTAATAACAAAAATTAATTGATTTCCAGTGTTATTTACTTACTTGCAGGATAAAAACCGAGAAATCAGCTTCAACCTTCCTTTTGGTCTTCAATTTAGATGGATTCTACCAAACCTAATTGCTGGTAGACGCTTTCTCTGGTGTATTTTTTGGGCTTTTAGTTGTAAAAGCCCAGATGTTGATCTGACATAATCTTCCAAATCCAAACAGGTTTTTAGCATTTCAAATTGAAAGATTCTTAATTCTGACTCTGTTTTCAAAAGGATTTTTGACCGATTAAATCCTTGACTTTTGTAATTAATCTCTTTCCAAATTTTCATCATCTTAGGATTTTCTCAATGTTCGTTGATTTGTGTGATCTAAGTGTTAGGTAAAAAAAATAAATGACCTAATTGCTTCTGAACGGTTTTAGATATGTATTTTTTGACTTGTATAACATCTGACATAAACTGCCAATCAAAAAGATTTTCAGTCTTTCAAATTGAAAAATCTTTACTTAATTTTCGATGGGTTTTGATTAAATCTATTTACTCTATTATAACTTTCCACTGCTTCAGACATTTTTTTCCAATATGTTCTTTAATTTTTTTATTCTTATCCTCCAGATTTTATTTGAAATGAATTTGATAAAATTCTGCTTTAGTATCCAATTTTGATGGAGATTTCACCAAACCTAATTGCTCCTGATTGCTTTTTGGGGATGTACTTTTGGGCTTTTATAACCTAATCTGACCTAATCTTCTTCCAAACCAAAAAGATTTTTAATATTTTAAAACATCATTAAAAGATATCAATTTTGTCTTCATTTTGACGGTATTTTTAGCTTGTATAATATCTGACATGAACTGTCAATCCAAGAGGTTTTTAGTTTTTTAATTTTAAAAATCTTTACTTCATTTTTCACTTGTTTTTCATTAAATCTTTCCACAGCTTCAGGCATTTTTTTTTTCTTCAATACTTTCCTTAATTTTTTTATTCTTATCCTCCAGATTTTATTTGAAGTGAGTTTTGATAAAAGTCAGCCTTAGTATCCAATTTGGATGGAGATTCCACCAAACCTAATTGCTCCTAATTGCTTTTTGGGGGTGTACTTTTGGGCTTTTACAACCAAATCTAACTTAAATCCTCTTCCAATCCAAAAAGATTTTTAATATTTTAAAACATCATTAAAATATATCAATTTTGTCTTTATCTTTGACGGTATTTTCAGCTTGTATAACATCTGACATGAACTAACAATCCAAGAGATTTTTAGTATTTCAAATTTAAAGATCTTTACTTCATTTTTCACATGGTTTTGATTAAATCTTTCAGCACAGCTTCAGGCATTTTTTTTTTCAATACTTTCCTTAATTTTTTTATTCTTATCCTCCAGATTTTATTTAAAATGAATTTTGATAAAAGTCTGCCTTAGGATCTAATTTACATGGAGATTCCACCAAACCTAATTGCTCCTAATTGCTTTTTTGGGGATGTACTTTTGGGCTTTTACAACCAAATCTTACCTAAATCTTCTTCCAATCCAAGAAGATTTTTAATATTTTAAAACAGCATGAAAAGATATCTATTTTGCCTCAATTTTTGATTAATTATAAACCTTCTACACTATCTTTAAACTTCCACCATTTCGAAAAATTACTGAATCACCTCCAGTTGTTTTCCATGCTTTCTGAAATGCTTTTCTTTTAAAGATTTTACAGATCCTGCATAGATCTTTCATTATTCCGAAACAATTTTTTGATATTCTATATTATGAGATCTGTACCTTATCTTCAATTTTGACGGATTTTAGATGTGATATATCTCTTACTAATTTTCGATAAAGAAAAAATCTTTTTTTACCCATTGAAATCTTTCATCCATCCCAAAAGTGTTCATCATCAAATCATTTAGAGATTTCATTTTTCACGACCTACTAATAGAAGTTTTATACATGGTCTTCTGTTTAGATGGGTTCTATCACATCTACATCCATCTTAACCCTTTACGTAACCTGCTTTAGTATTTTTACAGCTTCTGGTGTAAGCTTCTTCCAATCTACTAAATGGATTTTCAGCATTTCAGATGAGGAAATCTTTATTTTTTGATGAGTTTCGAGGGAGTAAATCATTTTACTCCAAGCATTTTCGCTATTTTATGATCTTCCGTCAGTTGCTCCAGATTTTATTCGAAAGAACTAAAGAAATCTCAATAATATCACGTCTGGTCTTCAAATAGTGTGGATTCTACCAAACTTCCTCCGCTCCAAATCATTCTGATGGACGGTTTTTATGGTCCAACTTCTTCTGGCATGCTCTTCCTCGATTCCAAAACTATTCCGAGCAGTTCCCATTACATTTTTCATTCTACAGCGATAGACCACTTTTCTCGATGATGTCAATTCCTACGGACGATTCTTGGATTCACAAAGTCTACACACCTACTAATAATGAAACCAAACATCACACTTGTATATAGGCATTTTTTAACAATTTTAACCGCATTTTCGTGGTTATTATATCTTCACCTCCTAAAATCTCACTGGTGGCTGTTTTGGCTGATTCTGAACGCTTCGCTGCTAGTGTGCCTTAGTTTGGCGACTTTTGGACAACTGGTACTCCTTTGGGACACCGCACCAGATGATGTAATAATTTTTTCTTCGCTTACATGAAGATAGCGCAAATTTTTGGGCTCCTCTCCTTAATAATAATAATATTAACATTGAATTTATTGCTGTTAAAAACGGTTTTCTTTTTTTTTTGTATTTCCTCCCTTGGTTTTCTGATGCTTGACAACGATTGGCAAAATCGGCATTGGTGATGCTAATTTTATCAGCGGTAAAACATTTTCTTCCATGATTTTCCAGGCTGAATCACCAGAGAGGGAAGTTTATCGTGATCCGGACATCGTCAGGTCGGAAGAACAAGTCGAGGACTCCATCATAGCGCAAGAAACCCACACTGCGACCAAAGTCTTGAACAAGTTCCGTCAGATGGAAGAGAATCTGAACAAAGAACCCTTGAATTTAGGTAAGTCGCGTAAAGTTTGCTTTTGCTCTTCGAATTAATAATTTTTTTCTAGGACCAAAACCCCTAAAACGCTTCACCCCTCCACCTGAACCCGCTAGGCCAGAATCACGAAGCGAATCCGAAGCTTCCGGTTCAGAAGAAGACAGCGAATCCCTGGAGGAGATCGACCAGAACAAGACGCAAGACGCTGACCTGTTAGAGGCGCAGAAGGCGGCCAGGGCGAGACAGTTGAGGGCCAAGTTCGAGAAATGGGAGGCCAAGGAGATAAAGAGGGAACAGGGGCAAGTGAATATCATCGAAGAGATGGGAGAGGAACAAGGACAGATAGAATCGACAAAAGCGTAAGTTCAAAATGCTCTTATAACGGATCAATTTTTGACTTTATGTGAGTGATATAATTTGGAATGGTGAAAAATAGAAAAACTGCTCCACTTTCTCACAAGATTCTTTAATAAAAGCTACCGGTTTCGTCCGTAAACGGACATCCTCAGACGAAAATGTTCTGATTGTGTTTTTTTACTTTGTTATTATTATTTTTAGGTTAAGAGCTAGGTTTGAATCGTTGAAGGACAGTCAGAATGAAGTCAAGACGACGCCGAAGGTGAAGGTCAATAGATTCGTGGTGAGTAATCGTTGTTCATATGTTTATTTTTCTTGTTTTTAACTCTTTAAGAAAATTAGCATGCTTTATTTATTTATTTTTAATACGTTTATGTTTTGCGCTTAATTTTGAAAAGAAAAATATTCTTTTTTTTAATATTTTTAAATATTTGTTATTTTATACGATGGAAGAAAAATTATAAATTAACAAAAATAGTGTAGGATATTTTAATATTTTGTAGACGTAATTGATAGCGCATTGCCTACGAAAATAGATTTAAAAGCACGTAAAAAAAGTGTAAAGGTCCTAATATATCGGGATCCTATCCTGCGGCACTCCAAATATAAATATCTGCTTTAGCAAATTTCAAGTTTTTTCTTTTTTTCTTTTAAACACTTCGTGTAAGATAACACCAAAACAATTAAAATAAAAGCAAAATGTTTTTTTTGGAATTACTGTATTTATTTTTGTTAAAATTTGCAAAAAAAAAATATCACCAATTTCCCCTAATATAAATTTCTTGCATTATTTTTTTATTGTAGAAAAAAAATCTTGTGAAGTAGATTAGAAGCGCTTAAGAAAGTGTACAGGTCCTAATATACTTTCCGGAATTCTTTTCTGCGGCACTCCAAATATGTGTTCTAACAAATTTATTTTTTAATATTTAGTATTTAGAATTTCTATGTATTTTTTTCTTCATTTTCGTTTAAAATTTGCAAAAAAAAAAATATATTACCAATTTCGCCGAATTTAAATTTTTGAAAACATTTCTTTTTTTTTTTACTGAAGGGAGAAATTCTTAAGAAATAGATTTAGAAACACATAAGAAAGTATAAAAGTCCTAATATATCGTGATCCTATCCTGCGGCACTCCATTATACATGTAACACCGAAACATATATCTAAAATAAAAGCAGAATATTTTTGGAATTTCTATCTATATTTTTTCTATAGTTGTATTGACAATTGCAAAAAAAAGTATTGCCAATCTCCTAACCTAAATTTCTAAAAACCTTACTAAGATTTTTTTTAAGAATAGATATTAAAAACCGGTAAGAAAGTGTAAAGGTCCTAACATGTCAGTATCCTACCCTGCGGCACTCCAATTTATACCAGTTTAAAATTTATATTTTTATAAACACTTCATAATATATGAACTAACAGTACAAAAATATAATTTTTGGCTTTTTATATTTTTGTTGTTATTGCAGAAAAACCATTACCAACCTCTTCCAATCTGATTTTCTTACATTTTTTTTATATGTAGAGAACAATACCTAAAAAAAATATATTAAAGACACGTAAGAAAGTGTAACGGTCCTAATATATTAGGATCCTACCTTGCAGCACTCCATACTGAATTTTTTCAATTTTAATTTTTTTTTTAAACGCCCTTAAAACGTAATTAGGAAAGGAAAAAAAAACATTATCTTTTGGTTTAATTTTTTTATGTATATATATATCTTATGGAATTAAAAAAAAATCTACCATTCAATTTTCTTAAAACGCTTGTTTTTAGATCTAACTGATGGAAAACAAAAAAAAAATACATTTACAAGCATGTGAGAAAGTGTAGGCCTTAATATATTAAATTCGTATCTTACAGCACTCTAAATACATTTTTTTTTTTTACAAATTTAAAATGAATTTCTGTTCTAATTGATGGAAATATTTAAGAAGTAGGATTTTTTTTTCATATGGAACACTTCGTATAAAATAACACCGAAAAAAAAAGAAAAAGAATATTTTTTTAATTTTTTCTTTTTTCATATTTTTTTTTATATTAAAAAAAAATCTTGCCAACTCCATCCAATATAATTTCCCTAAAACACCGTTTTTTGTAGAAGTAACTAATTGGAAAGCGATTTAAAAGCATGTATAAAAAAAAAAGGTCATATCGAGACCACCCTACCCTGCGGCATCCCAGATATATTTTTATATACAAAATTGAATGCACGTTTCTTCGTCTTCATTCGCTTTTGTTATTTCTGTGAGAAGAAATGCGTTATTTTTGTGTAATATTTTTTTTTTTGTGTTGCTGTTGTTAATTCCGTTTTATTTATTTTACTTTTAACAAAATAGTTGCTGGAATAGCTTTGTTTTCGTATCTATTATTTATTTTATTAATAATAACGATGAGAATAATTCTATTTCTGTGTGTGTTTTTGCTGCATGTAATTTGTGACGAACATTCGATTACACAGAACGCTGTCTGAAGTAAGTAAGTATACAAATTGTGTTTTATTTTTATTAATATTTTCTTTAAAAAAAAAAATTATAATAAAATTGCTGGGGGTTACGCTAATTTTTTTTTTTATATAATTTTATCGAAATAATAAAAATAAACAAATTGTATATTTACAAACAAATATTATCACATATCTACTAATATTACTAATGCAATGTTTTTTGTATTAACTCTAGGAAATTTACTTTTAGCGTAACCCTCGTATTTAAGTAGTTTTTAGGGATTTTTATCATTTCGCGCACGATTGTCATCTGTCATTATTTTATTTTTGCGTTTTCAGTGAATTGACCCAACCAGTTCGGACTACGCTGTCCTCACGCAATCCACCAGATTCAAACCAACCAACGCATAAACATGTAATACCAATAATTAATAATTATTTATTACTTCCTATAACGATAAAAATATAAGGGTATATTAATATAACCAAAAAAAAAAAAAAAGTTCAGATGATGAATCTAGTTTTTATGGAGAGATTTTAAAACGGCAGTTTTTACTTTTTACCTTTTTCACTGTATTTCTATAATCGACGTTTAGGAGAAACACGTTCAGGGCACAAAGAAGAATATGTAAAATCCGAAGAAGTGAAACACATGAAAAGTCAAACACGGTGTGATCTAATTTGTAAAAAAAAAATGTAACCCGAATCCTTCCCAAGTGTTTGTGATCTACCATATCTTGAACTGAATGTGACGTAATTAGTACAATATTATATTACTCGTACATCCCTAAAAAAGAAAAAAAAATGTCATCTGTCATTCGTATACATGTCAATTTTATCGGTAAGATGTTGAATCGTTAAAGGGGACTTTCGAAAATTAGAACACCCCGTCATCGTTTGTGTGTGTTATTCTATTGTGACTGCGTTGAAATATTTTTCACGTAGTATTTATTTATATAGGGCCTTCCTTTAATCTTGGAAGTCGTCGAGTGACCTCGAACATAGACTGAGATTAAATGAAGCCTCGATTATATTCAGTGTGTTTACTTAAATTATGGAGCGTATAGACAACTATTTTTATTATTATTACTTTTAAGGAAGAAAGTTATTCTATCTGAAAAATAAAATAAAATACTACATCCATTAGATATGAAATCTTTTCAATTATACAGTGTGAGTCGTTAAGAATGGGAAAACTGCATGGGGGAACTGCATTGCAACTTTCGAATACAAATATCTCGAAAACGGATCGAGATATCAAAATTAAACAAGTATGTATTTTTCATGTAAAAAAGATTGGTCTTTCAAATTTTCTATTCGGTTTATGTAATTCTGCATACAGAAAAAAGATAAACTTCGATTTACCTATTCAACAGGCTATAACTAGCGCCCTCTATGAGTTAATGGTAAAAGTGATTACAAATTCCTATTCATCATGCTGAAAAACGTAATGATGCCAATTTTCACGTTGATTCTATGAAAACTTGCTAAATTATTGGGCAATTTAGAAATAAAATTATTATTATATTATTATATAATATTATTAACTTTTGAACACCCTGTATGTCTTAAACGAGCAACATTTGTATACTTAAGGCATGTTGCGCTCAATCCTCATGTTTTAACCTCTACCTTGTTTATATATTTCCTACAATTATTCAAGCGTATTGAGCTTCAACGGGATGATTGACAGATAGCGCATTTTGACAATGTAAAATCCCATTTACATCGTACGCCATCTATCAATCATCCCGTTGAAGCTCAACACGGTTGAATAACTTTAAGAAATATATAAAAAAGCGCTCTAATATTCCCAGTTTCCGGATTCTTAGTGACTCACACTGTATATATACGATTTTCGTCAAAAAAATATGAATTTTGACTAAAAACAAAATAAGTTTATTTTAAACAATGATGGAATTTTTGTTTATAACAACAATTGCGATTATTGTTTAAAGTAAAGCTGCTATATTACTTATTATGTACTAAAAATGCATATTCTGGGAAAAATCTCGTACATGGACATGATTATAATGGTTCTACTGTTCTATGTGATATAAAATCTAAAATGCATTTTAAAAAGAATAACTTTTTTTTTGCTAAACGAAATAAAAAAATATACAAGCTGTGCGTTTATATTTGACCCCTACTAAAGGCAATTTTTTAAATACATCACCCTGTACAGAGTGTGAAGAACCTCTTTTCAGTTTTTTTTGAATTACTCTAGTTTATATCGTTTAAATGATATCAGTAAAAACTCTAGATTACGATGAAAAAGTATGAGATTTAATAGGTAAAGAAAAGAACATTACTGTAAAGCTTTAAAATTACTTTGAACTAAAGTTCCATAATACAATACACAGATTTTTGTTAAATTACTGAAGTAACATTTATTATAAAACCCGCTCTTTAGTTATCAAAAACAAAACGACAAAAAGTAAAATGGGTACTAATAATTTTTAGTATAAACACCGCCATTATTTATACAATTAACAATCTTTTTCATCATGAACTTTCTTATAATATAGCGCATATAAAGCACTCCTCTGCTTTCTTTGTTAGTGCCCATGTTTCCTTGCAAACAATACAATTGGTTTAATAATCGTTTCGTACATTCTAATCTTAGCTGACCTAGATATTATTTTTGATCTTAACGCTCTAGTAAGTGCCCCTAGTAATCCTATATTTTATTTCTTCTTCAATTCCGCCATTCTCACGTATTACAGATCACAAATATATAAAACTATTCACTTTTTCTACCTCCACTCTCTCTAATTCTTGATCTTGCCCCAAATTAACTTGTATTTAGACCATCTCGTAATAAAATCAATATTTTCTCATGCAGAGGCCTTTCTGGAAGAATCTTGAGGGTACCTGACCTTGCATATATATATTTTTTTTGATAACTCCACAAAGATAAATCCAAAGGATTCAAATCAAGGCTATTCGCCGGCCATCTGAATATACCATGTCTGTCTTCCGATCCAAAAAAGAAAAACATATTTGAAATTTCAAATAATTAGTGACAGTTATGCGTTGCCAAAATTAAGTTATTTTACTTTATCAGAGGTAGCTCTAACAGATTTTCTATGTCATTTTGTAATAGGTTTAAATATCTTTGATCATTTAAATATTTCCATGATAAATAAAAGGTCCGAAAACTTTGTTTTTCATCAGCTCACACCAAACAAGCAAGATTGTCCACCTTGTATTCCAACTGCCTCAATTCTATGTAGATTTTCGGCGGCCCAGAAGTGTAATTTTTTCTGTTAAACATTATACAAAAACGTTGTTAAAGTGGCTTCGTTCGCAAATAGAATTTTTTTCTAAGAAAATCGTGATCTTCAATACTATTTAGCATTTATTGACAGAACTGCAATCTCTGTCTGTATTTTATATTCCTCAGTTAATTTTTGCACCGATATAAATTAATATTGTCACAATACAACCTTCTTAAAGTGCTACAAATTTTTACTTTGTTTCTATTAAAAAAAAAGATATATCGTGAGTGGTTACGTATCAATCTTTCAGGATTTTCCAAAACCAAAATGAAGAACTAATTACTTTTAGGACTTATATCCCACTTGGCAAAATTTAAATTTCCCACAATTATTCTCAGTAACTTCAACTTCTTTGAAACACGAAATTACCAATGGTTTTATATTAGATTACTACTTATTTTGATGTCTTTCCGTTGAAGTTACTAAAAATAATTGTGGGAAATTTAAATTTTGCCAAGGGAATCTTAAATAGTACAGCCTGTAGGTAGGGGTCAAAATATAATCGGACACCCTGTACATGGCTCCAACTTACGTACACAAACACGTTGTATATAAACGATGCAGCAATATTTCTGCATATTTCTATCGTCCTTTATTACTCAAACTGCACCTTATATTTTGGCAAAATATTGCTGCACCCTGTATATTTAAAAAAGAAATAGTGGTTGTTCAGTTGTGTTTCATAAAAATATCTGCATTAAAAATATAAGCATACTTTTTTTTTCTATAACCATATAAACAAAACAGATGGAATTGATCATAAAAAGAAAATGTTTTGATTGACGACCAAATTGTTATAAGTAATAAACTTACTAATATCTTGTTTTGTTTACCATGAGAAATTACTATTAATTAATAAACATAATTCTAAAAAAAAAGAGGCACATACTTGTATATAGGTTTCATTTGTTTTATAATATAATATGCTATTATATAATCTTCCTAATGTTAATATTATTATATTTAAAAAGCAATGTGATTATATTTCATTATATCAGTAATTACTTAAATTGTCTTATTTACGAAAAACTTTAACTTTTCTATTATTCCGATTGGCTTCCTAAATATAAATAAATAATAAATAAAAGAAATTTGGTGCTTTAGTACGTATATATATGTTGCAACGCCGCATTTTGCAGACGTAATATGTTAATATGAAACTAGTTTTCAAGATCTGTTTCTTGTGTCGTTGATATAATACCTAAATTACCGTGTTGTTTATAGTTATGGATTCTGTTGTTATATAAGGAATTTTGCTTTGAAATATATAGACAACCTTTTTTACAGAATTGTGTGAAATCGGTTGCATATAATACTCGTAAGGTTTTTATTAAATTTAAAAAAAATATAATAATATTGTATGCCTATTTGTTTAATTATGTACATACTTATATATAATTCATTGATTTTTTTTCTATTAAAATCAAAAAATTAAAAAAAAAAAAAATGAGCTAAAAACAGCCAATTGGAAAATCCTTATTGTAATAATTCTTTCTATAAGAAATGTACTTTTATTATTATAATACTATAGTTTATATTACTATATTACTCTTTGTCGATTACTTAACTTGTGCCAATTAATTTTTTTGTTTTTGTATACATTTAGAGTGAAAAATAATAAAAACCTCAATTACAAAATCGTTTAATTTTATTTTAAATCTCCCGTTTCCATCGACAAACTATTTTGGTACTTATTTTAATTTCTTATCCTTTCATATAACTTGTTTTTATTTGCACCTAGGACACAACGAGCACCATTGAGGTGTGCTACAGTTGTAAGGAGAGGGTCTATCCTCTGGAAAAGATTTCTATACACGAACAAACCTACCACAAGAAGTGCTTCAAATGCAAGGAGTGCAATACTGTCTTACGGTAAGTTGTCGATTTATTTGCTCGGGATGAACACTTCCAGTAAACAAAATTCAAATTTCCCGCAATTATATTCAGTAACTTTAACTTAAAGGTATTCAAATAACTATTAATGTATGTAACACAACTTCATGCTATAATGTTGAAGTTACTAAATATAATTGCGGGAAATTTTAATTTTGGACTGTGATTGTGAGAATTGTTTAAAATTTGTAAATACTATGCTGATTTTGTATTATTAATCTTTGAGGGTTTTAGCAAAAACTCGTATTTTCCCTTATTTTCTGACAATTCACAGTATAGTTGACACAGCGAATAAATGCTGTGGCAACGTCGCATTGGCGTCAAGATCGAAAAGATGAAATCACAATGTACCAATTTTTCAAACATACGACGCGACGCTATATTCGATAATAAGTGTTTTTTTTTCGCGAGATACCGTTTATAAAACCGTTTTTGTTAGCAACCCATTTTTGCGATCTGTTGCCAGATTTTATTTTTACGTCATAATCATAACTCCGTCATTAATTTCATTCACACAAGAGTCGAGGGCTGTTTTATAAATCGTTGAAGAAGAATTCAATTTGCGTCAATTGCCAAAAAAACCTGACCTTTTCAAACAAGACCTAACCTATTCTATGACAGAAACTAACCTTAATTATTTCAGGATCTCATAATCTGTGTCATGAGAAAATGTAAATGGATTTGCATGAATTTTCCTTAAATTTCCAAAGAGTGGATTAGAACATACAGATAGATGTACAAAAAGTAACAGCACTATTAAGCGAAGTTTATGATTAGATATTTTTGTTGTCATCGAATAAAAATATAACAGCCATTATAAACGGTATGCTAGCATTCATTGTTGTAGTACTACTTAGTTTTAATTAAGGGATTATTTTCAATCGAAAGCTATGCTAAAACACAGCAAAAGAAACTGATATAGGAAAAAATACAGGAAAGGTATCAGTAATTACGACAAGGTCAGAAATTGGTACATTTACATACCTTATAATTATGAAAGAAACGATTTATAGGTTATGTTGTTTTATTTTTTGTTTGTTATTAATCGAGGCCAAGACTGGTATCTCGTGAAAAAAATGCTTATTTGTATTCTTACGACGTTAATTCAACAAGACCCATATTCTATTATCTACTGCATGATTTTTTTAAATAAAATGTCCTAAATAAAATATCATGGAAGAACATTAATGTAGAGATCGATTGAGAAAACGTAAAAAAAGTGTTCGTCCATTATTTTGCAATACATTTGTTTATTTATTCAAATGCACGACTTTTTCTTAATTAAAAATAACCAAGTTAATAGAATCATATGACCTTGTCGAAGAAAATATCTTTTTCTAATTGTTTTGTTATCAATTTTTTCTATGTCTTTACAATCGTTCTCTACACATAGTGTTCCTCAAGTTTCCACAACGTGTATCACACAACAAAATATTCGCCTTTCGAATTCTCACTACAGAACCGTAAACACGCTCTAAAATAAGGAATTAAGCATGGCACATGATTACAGCTAGATGTATTAAAATTTTGGGGATAATTAAAAACATCAAGAGACGTAATAATCCACTAATATGCTATAGAGATAATGTATCGAACAAAACATTGCTTCTTACTGCTAGTGATTTTGCAATTATTAATAACATTCATCAGGTAATCAGGTAGATGAATCACCATCATTGATAATTAGCAATGATTCTACATTTCTACTCTATTAAATTGTCTAATGCGTACACTGTCTTTCTCGGGTTCAATAACATGGTTGATAAGTCTTCTTTTGCAATCATTTAAATCATTTTATAGCGTTTGTGACTTTGGAATTAAGTACCTGCCTGCTCCTAACATGTTCTAAATATATGTAATGTATTCAACACTTTACTTTGTGTTGCGCTGTGAAACATTTTGCAGTCCTTTTATTAGGATGTGCATTTCCCTTATTGAAAATAAAAGGTATCTCACAGAATGGAAAAGAATTGCACATATCCTTTATTACAAATACCGTTGACATTCTCACATTCTCATACCTCATAAACGTTTGACAGGAGGAAAGGTAAAATGTTTAGCCATTTTATACATCGTTTAGAGATTTTGGCATACAAAGCAGGAATATACGTATTAAAACGTCAATTTAAGAAAGAAAAAAAATACGACTTACGTTGGACGAATATGTGATCGATATAACCTATAAAACAAACATTTTGTAGGTACACACATTTTAACTTAAGCATATTACGAAAACGATATATAATAGAGTCCTTATAAAAGTTTTGTACAACATTGGGAACCAAACAAAGTTAAAGATAAATATAATAATAAAATAGAACAGCCACACTACACAAACTATACAATGTAAACAAACGTCAAATCTCAAACCACGTCAAACTAAACTGAAAACAAGCGTCTGAAGCTGCTGCATACCGCATATAGATCATCGCATAATCGAATTTAGTGTTGGTAATTACAAATCATAAATGCTATTTGTAGCAACTGAACAAAACTGTAATATAAATCGTACCTCTCAATAAACTTGTAAAGAAAACATCTATTAATTTATAGGTACTTTAATATTGTGATTTATCCCCACTACAGCGATATTTGTGATCAAGATTTGTAACCCCCTTTCCCTTGTGGAACATAATATTTTTAGGTTCAATATGTTCAAAACGTGTATGCTTTTGTGCGTTCTTTTCACAATACTAGTTGCTGAACATGATCATGATAAACATTCAATCACGTTTTGAAAATCATGATTCAGAAATTTACAAATAGAAAGCAGCTTATATCTCCATGAACCTAAGCTGTTTGGGAACAGGATATGACGAGTTGATGACGCAAAAGTTACCCAATTGTTGCTAATATTTAATCTATTCGCCCTGCCAATTTATACAACATCTGTATTTTGTTTCCCTTTTTTCAATGTGCGAAATATTACATTCTAATTTTAATAAGTAATTTTATCATCAGTACCATATTTATCGATTTATTTTTTAAAATAACCAGCATGGATTCTTACACATATAACCAAGGGTTACTGTACTGCATTCCCCACTTCAAACGGCTCTTCATAGCGAAAGGGAACTACGATACAGCGTTCGGCCTGGAGCAGCACAAAGAAAAATGGAATGCCACCGTTGCATGATTGTTCTCTCCTGAATTTGTGTATAATTGTGATAGCATTTAACATCTCTTTGTTTAATCTCTTAAGAAATATCGACAATAATAATAAAAGATACAAAAAAATATATTATACCCCATACATCAGTACTACCAAAATTGTACTGTAACCGACCAAGAATTACTAAAATCATATCTGTATTTATTTAGTATAATTTAACCTAAAATTCGATTTTAAAGTGTCTTTGTAGTTAGCTATATAATTTTTTTTTTTGCGTGTGACGAGATATTTTATTTTTTTGTGTTTTTATTAAGTACTTATTTATGATTTAGCAATATTCGAAAATTATCATCTTGTCATAAATATCTTTTCAACGCTGAAGTAAAAAAAAATAAATAAAATAATAAAATAGGTAAGCTTTAAACATCGTATAGATTTATATTTAAACCCGTTTTCAAGGAATATAATTTAAAAAGAGCGCCGTTGCAATAGGATACGTAAAAAAAAATGTACATAAATAATTTCAGATATACATACATATTAAAAAGGAATACTATTTTTAATGCAAATAATGTAATAATTATGAAACTTAAAATATTTTACTAGTGTACCAATCTTGTGATTATATTAAAATATTGTTATTATAATTAGACATTTTATATATCATATACATATCCTTTTTTTATATATAATTACTTTTTTTTAATATATTATTCTTACATATGTACTTCTATTTTTTTATAGTATTTTACTATTATATTTGTATTGAAATATTTTCCTATGAATATTATTATATTTATATATATATTTTGCGCAAAATTAAATCTTTTATTCTGAATACGTTGGTATTTTTATTTCCAACGGTAAATTAATTTTGAAGAACACTGTATAAGGTAAGGATTATAACCCAGTAAACCAAATTCAAATTTCGCGCAATTATATTCAGTAACTTTAACTTAAAGGTATTCAAATAACTATTAATCTAATACAAAATCGTAGGTAATTTCATGTTTTAATGTTGAAGTTACTAAAAATAATTGCGGGAAATTTGAATTTGGTTCACTGGGAATATATTGTCATTAAATTAGTGATGTAGGTACGGGTATTATAAGAATGAATGTCCAACTGGTAAGTATGACTATTTTTAGGTTTATACACAACACTCAATGACTTATAATTAATTAAAGAGTAAAAGTTAAGAATTTACTGCTAAATTGTTACTTACCTTTCTGAGTCTTTCGAAACGGGAATAGTAAAATAACAGGTGATCGATTTATTTCACAAATTGTTTTTATTAAAAAAAAATCCATATGAATACAAAAAAGGAAGTTTTGTAATAACATATATATTAAAAACTCACATTTCTTACGTTAAAAACTAAATAAAAGGCGAGAGAAAGAAGAACAAACTTGGATATCTGTATTTGTACTAAAAATCGGTGTGTTAATCATAAATAATAATAATAATAATAACGAAAACAGAAGTTATCATCTTATCAGATCGTAAAATTAAAATTACTACCAGGTATTTAAAGAGAACGAACGTTTCTACTGACAGGCGTAAAAGGTGGCCACAATCAATCGATGCCGACACTAAGAAGAATAGAAAAGCACCATTCACATAATTTTATACACATCGAGGAAGTACATCGTTCGTTATTTTAAGACTCTATTCTTCGTATGGGGCAAGCAACATCATTAGGGGATATATTTGTACAACAATTAAAATATGCTTTTAATAAGAGTCCTATTTTCTTTCTTTTTTTTATTTCAGGGAGAAAAAATAAAATGTCAAATGTCAACGTCAAAACGTCAAGTGTCAAAATTTTGTGTAATATTTTTCTATTTATGGATATTCCTTTTTCGCTAAGGTTTTGTATTGTAATAATATGTAAATTGTTTTATCTTGATAAAGATTATGTGCAATAATCGAAACGTAGCGACGTTTCAGTAGTTCTGTAGTTTTATTAGCAAATCATTATCCTATGCCGATGACAATTTCTTTTCGACATATTGTAACATATGCTTACACAAAATTTCATTGTTTTGTCACTGTGAAACCCTGTTTGAAGAAAAATTCTGAAAACAGATATGAAATAAGTGTAAAAAGTACTATACAGGGTATTCCACGTAACTGGTTCATTAAAAGTTTATGATGTTCTATTATTTACTTATATTTGAGATTTTGGCATCATTATCTGTTCGCTTGGAACTATGAATGTAAAATACTTTAACCAAAATATCACTTCCGGTTGACCGGAAATGGATGTCAACTTTGTTATTTTAAATAGAATGATATAATTTTTTATTCATTTTTGGATTCTACAACTATAAATACGTCAGTTTACATTAGCTATTCCTATAGCTACATGTTGCCGTTTTCGAGTTATTTACGTTTTTCTTTTTTTTTTAGTCATAATCATTGCATCATTGAGAAATTAATATCTCGGTTAATACTGCAAGTAGAGACTGCAAATTTGTTATGTCATGAATGTAGATATAACTCTAAGAAACGGTAAGCACACTTTACATTCTAACATACAGGGTGTTCAAAACTGAGGAACAAAGTGACATATTTTCAAATGCAGAAAACTCTCTTTTTTTTTAAATAGAACATCCTGTATTTTAATTCGGAATTAGGAAGTAAATATCATCCCCTATCGCTTTATATGAGTATTCCCTATAACTATCTTTAATAGATTTTGTGATATGAGCGACTTTTTGTTAAACAGACTAAGTATCCTTTTTTTTTAATAGAACACCCTGTATTAATTCGGAATTAGGAAAGTAAATATATCCTATCACTTTATATGAGCATTCCCTATACCTATCTTAAATAGATTTTGAGATATGAACGACTTTTTGTTAAACAGACTAAGTAGCCCTATCTTTACGTGTTTGTAGCTGGCTCTGAATGGGATTAATGTCAAATTCATTGACTAAGCAAAAGTGTTTATGTATATCATTGTAATTACACTTTCGTACAACGCAATATTAATAGAAATGACTATTCGAACAGACACTCTTGCGCATGTTATTCAAAAATAATACAGAATTTGATGTGAATCCATTTCAAGAGCCAGCTACAAACATTTAAAGATAGGCTAGTTAGTGTGTTTAACAAAAAGTAGCTCATATCTCGAAATCTATAAAGATAGTATAGGAATGCTCATATAAAGTGATAGGGGATGATATTTACTTCCTAATTCCGAATTAAAATACAGGTGTTGTATTTGAAAAAAATGAGTTTTTTGCATTTGAAAATATGTCACTTTGTTCCTCAGTTTTGAACACCCTATATGTTAGAACGTAAAGTGTGCTTACCGTTTCTTAGAGTAATATCTGAATTCATAACATAGCAAATTTGAAGTCTCTACTTGCAGTATTAACCGAGATATTAATTTCTCAATGATGCAATGATTATGACTAAAAAAAAAGAAAAACTTAAATAACTCAAAAACGGCAACATGTAGCTATAGAATAGCAATGAAAACTGACGTATTTATAGTTGTAGAATCAAAAATGAATAAAAAATTATATCATTCTATTTAAAATAACAAATGACATCCATTTCCGGTCAACCCGGAAGTGATATTTTGTTAAGGTATTTTACATTTATAGTTCCAATCGAACAGATAACTGGGTGCCAAAATCTCAAATATAAGTAAATAATAGAACATCATAAACTTTTAATGAACCAGTTACGTGGAATACCCTGTATACCAAGTTCACCCACTTTACTTGGGACCTGGGACAAAATAAATCTGAAATTTTCTTGAGCAGTGTCATCAGTTCATTAATAAAAATATTCCATAAATAAAAAATAAGTTATAGGTCGATTAAAAAAAAAATAAAGAAAATAGGATTCTCTTACGAATGAAAGGAGTGACAGAAATTAATAATAATATAAACAAATACGTATTCCGCGATAAACAAATGAGGACAATTATGTACAATTCAAGCGATGTAAATGGGGAAAAAATATATATAAAAACAATTTGAAACGAATTCCAAAAAAAAAGAAATAGTACAATAAGTATTAATCTAATATAATATTAAACTACATTAAAAAATTATCACATTCATATATTTTATATTTATTTATCATTTTCTTATTATTGTTCGTAAACCAATAATTGTCTACTATTATTATAATAATAACACGTATTTTAGTCATTACTACTGAACGGATATTTTAGATCAAGAAAATATATACTTACAGCTCGACAAATCGCTCGTGACAGTTGCGTAGTGGCAAAAAGGGCGGAAACCCAGTGCAGTTGTGCTATTGGTTAATTACAGATAAGATAAGTACACAGGTAATACAGTATAGCTATAGAGCACAAAGTCGCGAAATTTGTGCTAATGTTATTAGCTATTTCAGAGATCGTTTTCCAGAAGAAAATTTACCAACTATAAGATCGGAAGCTGCGTAGGCCACGGAGGTGTCATTGTCGACAATTTATAGAAATGAGAGTGAAAAAAAAATTTCTTCTGACTCCGAATAGGTAAACAATATTTAGGTGCTTATTTTTATTTTAATATTAATTTAATTTAAATCTATAAACATACAACAAACAACTATAGAATTATCTTAATCACTTTTTAATATGATGGGTAATTATCCATAATTCGAAAAGTAAATTTAATTCAAATTTATAAACAAAATTTAAAAACCTTCAGAAATACATAAATTTTTAACAATAACATATGACAAAGGAAACAATTTCCAACTTTTAAACGCGCCAGAATTTTTCTGTCAGTCCTAAGCCTGAATAAAGTGTGAAGGCAAGTTGATACTAGCAAAACCAAGATATTAAAAGATTGCCACATACTTTTGTACTATACTGCAAACCAGTCATGGTTTGGCTGGTTGTGGCTCCGCCCACTCCAGTACAATATGCGCACAATGACTCACTACTGTCACGAGATATTTGTTGGAATGTATACAGGTCAGTTGCATAATTAATACGTCAATAAAGCATTAAATATTCTCATCCAAATTGAGCTCTCCGATTTTGATAAAATTTGATAGGAATGTGGAAAAATATTTGACCCGTATTTTTTTTGGCGTCCCATATTTGGTTCTACGGTGTGTAATGGAGGCTCAAAGTTTCCGCCAAAAACCCATTTTTTTTACAGAATTTCAGAAACGGGACCAGATATCGGCTGGTTAGGGGGTTAAAAAATACCATTTTTTCCCATCTCTGCTCTTGTATGTTATAGATTCAATTTTTCTTCTTTTAATCTTTAGACAACATGAAAAAATAAAGGTTTTTTTAGATTTTATTTTTCTGAATGTTCATTTTAGGAAGTTATCGTAATTTCTATGACGATCCCTACAGAAGACTATTTCCCTTCATATTTTTGGAATTAAATTTCAAGTCGCATTGTGTTTCAATTAAAAATCATTCGTTATATTAAAATATAAAAAAGTTTAAAGTGATACGTACAAATAATTATGTCGGAAAAAGTTGGTGCATTGTTGGTAATCGCGTATATATAAAATCCTTTTTCACGTCTTGGCAAATCAATGTGTTTATGATTGCCAATGTACGCAAGTGATTATAAAACAAGCTTTAAAAATAAAATTATAACTGCCTCTATATTATACATAAGAGTGTGGTTAGCGCGCTAAGTGTATTATCATAAAGTACCATGAAGAATCAGGATGGTCTTTTTTATGTTAAATATATTGAAGTCTTGTCAATATTGCTATTAAAATCGAATTATGACTCGAAATCCGGAGTGCTGGTTTATTCAATGTCGTAAGCATTCACAATGATGTCAAACACTGTTTGCGCAAGTGCTTCTTCAGCACCGTTTTGCTATTGGCAATCATAAACACATTGATTTGCCAAAACGTGAAAAAGTAATTTACATTTACGAGATGATCAACAACGTTCGAACTTTTTTTACATAACTATTTGCACGTATCGCTTTCTTATATTTTAATATAACAAACGACTTATTTGAAATGTAGTGCGACATTAAATTTAATTCCAAAAATATGAAGGGAAATAGTCTTCCGTAGGTGTACGTAGAAATGACGATAATTTCCTAAAATGAACATTTAGAAAAAAGTCCAAAAACACATAACCTTCATCTTTTAATGTAGTTTAAAGATTAAAAAGAGAAAAATTGAATTTATAATATTCAAGAGCATGGGCGAGAAAAGATGGTATTTTTTAACCCCCTAACCAACTCGTGCGTGCGCCACTGTTCTTTTTTCAATCTAAAATATACGGCTACTAACAAGAAACGATTTGATCTTCACCCGATTTTGATATCTCTTCTCGTTTCAGAAATATTGCAAAAAAAATGTTTTTAGGGTGAAACTTTGAGCCCCTTTACACCCCCTAGAACCAGATATGGGACGGTAAAAAAATACGAGTCAAATATTTTTCGGTGTTTTATATTCCCACCAAATTTTATCAAAATCGGAGAGATCAACTTTGGTGCATTTCCTTATCAAATCTGAAATGGATTCAATTTTTTTTTATTTTTTTTTCATATAAAAGAATTTCGTTATTGAATACGATGATTATCAATCTTAGAATATCAATTGCATCACATTAAAAGTCACGCAGATCGTATCTATTATCTAAGAAAAAAAAAAATCTATTTAACAAAAATATAACGATATAAATGCCTCCAGCAGTAGTAGATATGACAAAAGCCTAAAACATCCGAGCAGTAGCTATTACTATATATTTGATTTATTTATTTTTATTATGCAAAAATTTCAATTTAATAATGATAGTAATCTCAATTGTATTTATACCTAAAAAAAAGTTTCCTTTTTTATTTTTTTTTTTGTTATTTCAATAAGACTTCTACCCCCTCTTTTTAGACGAGGAAAAAGATCTAATATACAATATAAATCAATACTAAACTAAAAAAAAAACCTTTTTTTTATAACAATTCTATGCCATAGTTAATTTCTAATTACTTTAAATTTCGTTTTCCCGTATTTTTATTAATTTAACTTCGTTAGTTATATCATAAAATTGCTATATCGAAATCAACAAAATATAAATAATAATATTTTGTTGGTACCCCAATCTTAATTAGTCGATGTTTATTTTTTTGATTTTCATCTTGCTATAAATACATTTATTACTATTTTATTTGATTTTCTATTTCGATAATAGAGAGCTAATTAAGTTTTTGTTAAAATTAATTATAAAAAATCAGTTACATAGGTATATCCAAATGAAAGATTCTCTCAACTTAAAAGCAAAGACGTGGCAACGTTACGAAAGTTTGTTTTTTATTCTCGTTATAATTTTTGCTAGAATGTCAATAAAGTTAATATGTACAAGGCATCATTGCAAATATGCATAAATATTTTGGAAATCTGTAATAATTAAAATGTAAGTAAGTAAGAGTGTTTGTCATTTCATAAAATTTCTTTATATAAAAAAAAAATAAGTTACATTATCTTTTTTTATTGCTCCATGTAAATTTACTTCCTAAATAAAGTAAATTGGCACTCAAAGTGAGGCAAAAATAGCACACCTTTTCATATTACTTGCTAAAAATCGAGGAAACAAATATAAACGGACGATTTAAAAGAAATACTTAGAAAATTGTTTTTATACCTTTCACCCTATTACCCCCACGTTGGGCGCTAAATTTACTTGGTGAATATGTAGCAGGTAAATCGGCGCCCAAAGAGGGGCAAACAAACAAAATATTTATACAGAAAGATGATTACGTATTCTTTTTTGTACACGTTGAGTGCAAAATTTTCTTGTTAAATATGTTATGGTGCTTAAAATGGAGTAATAAAAAACTCGGGTTAAGATGAAACCCTAGTTCGACCACCGTGTTTGTAGTCACATATACGATACACCTAGCGAGATGTGGATATATCACGATGTTGAGTGAAGGGCGTACCTTAAATTTATCTTTTTTGTCTCACAGTGGGTGCCAAATTTTCTGGTTAAATATATAGAAAGTACATATATTTATATTTTAAAATGCAATAAAAAAGGAGCATGATTTATCTTTAAAAAAAAAAAACCAAGAAAATAATTTTTATGCTTTTTGCCCCACGTTGGGCGCCGAATTTATTTATTAAATATGTAACAATTGACCCCAAAGTAGCACTGAAAACAAAAGTACGTAACATACTTAAAGCATAGTGTATTATTTTATATTTTACAGCCAATTTAGTATTGAAATTGAAATTATTTTTTATAATTTTTAACAATTTCGAATGTGATAAATTAAAAATGCCTTAAAAATTGTGTAGATTGATTTGGTTTCTCAAACGCAATTATATATACTTTTCTTATGTATAAAACAGTAAATATATTTTTAATTATTAGCAATGTTTTTAGGGAATTCATAAAAATAAAAATATAAACTATTTTTGACTCTGTGTGAGTAAAATAATTAAGAAGGTAGAAAAATAGAAAAAAAACTGGCCCATTTTCTCACAAAATTGGTTAAGTAAAACTACCGGTTTCCTCCATATACGGACATCCTCAGACGAGTTAAAAAAAAGTCCAATGTCCAGAATCAACAATAAAAGTGAAATCAACATTTAAAATAACTAATAAAATATCTTTATATTTTTTTATTATAAATAACATAAAGTAACGTTAAATTTTTTTAAAGGTTTTTTTTTTTTAAATTAATAATTGTATTTTGATTTTTTTTAAAACTTTTAATTAAAAAAAATATTGAACAAAATAAAATAACCTTAAAGTTATAAAGTTAAAAAAAAAACTCAGAATACTTACAAATACTTAACGATATTAAGAAGAGTCAAAATAATTTAAAAATTGTATTTTAATTTTTTTAAAAAAAATGTTAGTTTTAACACTTTTATTTTATATATACAGTGGAACCTCGTTAAGTCGGACCCCGTGAATCCGGACCAATTTTGACGGTAATTTTTTTTTTTTTTTTTAGAAATGAGCGTTGTTCAAATAGTTTTGTCCTTATTGTTTACAATGAGTTATAATTGTTCGGTTTGTTTTGTGTGTGTATTTGTTTATCTACGAAATGAAGTCATTTTTCTGTAAGTACTTATTTTATTTTATTTTTTTTTTAGCCTAATGTCCGTATAACTCGAATTTTCGTTAACCTGGATCGGTTCTAGTTCCAATTGATCCGGTTTAACGCGGTTCCACTGTATATATTTTTCTCAATTTTTCATTAAATAAAATAAAATAACGTTAAAAGTTAAAAACTTTTAAAAAATTCAAAATACTTACAATTTAAAAAAAAAAAATGACTATTCTTTAAATAATTTAAAGTGAGGTTCGTGTAACTTTATGTGTTTTATACTTTATTTAATGTCTGTTTTTTTACCAGTTTTACATAAGTTCGACTATCTACCTTGCACTTTCTAATTTATTTTAATTTTAACTTTTAACCACTCTTAACCGCTTTGAAATTGTATCTTCTCCTCATTATTAAATAAAAAAAAAAAATCAATTTTATACAATACCATTTTGTTAATAATCGTTGCACACTCTCATTATTTGATACTTCTTTAACTGGCCTGAGGATGCTCGGATAGGGCGAAACCAATCATGTAATATTACAGAATTTTGTGAGGATCTAGACTTACTTTGCCTTCATTTTCCATATATTCTTAATCTAATTTAGTATTTGTAAATATTTTGATTTTTTTTTATAAGCTTTTTTGACTTTAACGATATTTTATTTTATTTAATGAAAATTTTTGCAAGGACAATTCATTGATTCCACTTCTTTTTTTAAAATTCTCATCATTGGATATTACTTTCGCTTGCCTGAGGATATCCGTACGCGAACGAAACCGGTAGTTTTTATTTAAAGAATTTTGCGAGAAAGTGGGTCAGTTTTTCCACTTTTACCTTCAAAAAAAAAAAAATTATAATAATTTATGCGTATTCAGTACGAATTTTTAACCGCAATAGAATCAAAATTATTTCGAAGATATTAAAAAAAAAAAAAGTAAAATTGGCATTTGTTTCAAACTTTTTTTTTGTAGTCATCGCACACGAAAAAAATAATATATTTTTCACCTACTCCACTTAGTAGAACTTCTTTCATTATTTTTTATAACGACAAATTAAATTCATCAAAAAAAAAACACATTTTTAAAATTTAAAATTAAATCTGAGGGTGGTTATAGTAACAAAAACATCACTTATTTAAGCAGTAACAAAATAGAAACAAAAAAAATACTAAATAATACCAACTGGGGAGCTGCTAAAATTACCACGAACGACCTTGAAGCCTCATATTTTATTAATTTGTACATTTTAAATTAAAAAAAAAAAAAAATGCAATTGCTCGTCAATCTATCGATAAAAAAAATATTTGGTGAAGACCCGTATAATCGTCAGGGGTACCAACCGTATTCTCCTAACTGTCAAAGAAACGATCTCTGAGATTTCCTTGTTTTTTTTTACATCAGATCTACGTATAAATTTAAGACCCTGTGTATAAGTTCGTACTGTTCGGCGTTTTGTACCATCCCGCCCCTGTGCAATCGCAACGAACACAGTATTGCCAACACGTCGACGTTATAATTACTACGCAGCTGCTGTATCCCGTTCAATATGGCCAAGAAGCAACCAGTCCTCCCGATACCAGCGCTGCAATGAACCACTAGGGCCACTGATCGCCTTTCTGGGGACTTTTTCTTCTCCACCGTTTTTTGCCTGCTGGATTTCGGTAAACCCCCGTTCCTTAAGTTATTATTATTGACGTTCCGATGCGTTTTCACCCCCCTACTCCCCCCATCCGTCGTCCGTAATCTGTCATCGTTGTGTTCGTCCGTCGTGTCCCTTTTTTTACTCGTCAATTCGAGCACGTGCAAGGCCATCTTGAGCACCTGTTCCGGATTGGCCATCTTGTGATCCTGCCAATCGGGGTACCAATAGTGGTACACTATCCTCTTCTCGGACTTTCGCTCGTCGGTTCTCTGCAACTCCAAGCAACGGACGTTGCATTCGCCCAAGTTCTCTTCTCCGACGTAGTTTACGCGATACCGCCCGTAGTGTACGGAATCTAATTCCTCGAAATCGATCGTCTCCACTTCCTCGTAGTGTTGCGTGGTCGAACGGCTGTCGAAGGTGAAACGGTCTTTGATCTTCGTTGTGGTAACGGTGTGATAGGATTTTTTGTTGGCGGGGCCTTTCTTGCCCAGCGGGAAGTAGAGTTCGCATTTGCTTCGACCTTTTTCGACTAGACCGGTTAACATTACGATGCAAGTGCACTAAAAGTGTAAATAAAACGGCGTTAAGACGGGGATGCGAAGTAGAAAATAGGATATTGCAATCGTTCGCTGAAAAACTTTTAGCTCGATCTCTTAATGTTAATTTCAATTTATGAAATTTTACATTCGAAAAAAGAAATATATGTAATTACATCTATTACGTAAATTGCTGCTTAAAATAGAGTAAAAAAAGAAGCACGATTTATCGTAAAAAAATAAAAAAAAAACTAAAAAAAAAGCAATTTGTATGCTTTAAAAGCCCCACGCTGGGTGCCAAATTTACTTGTTAAATATGTAACAAATAAATAAACAGCATTGAGAAGGGGATCTAATGAGTGTCTTTTTTTTTTTGAAAATAAGGTATTGCAATCGTTCATGACAAAACTTTTAGTCGACCACATGTTTTTCAATTTATGAAATTTTATATTCGAAAAAAAGAAGTATACATATCACAGAAAGATAATTACGTCTATTACGTAAATTGGTGCTTAAAATGGAGTAAAAAAGAAGCATGATTCATCTTTAAAAAAACACTAAAAAAGCAATTTGTATGCTTTAAGCCCCACGCTGGGCGCCAAATTTACTTGTTAAATATGTAATGAATAAATAAACAGCATTGAGAAGGGGATCTAATTAGTGTTTTTTTTTTTTTTGGAAAATAAAGTATTGCAATCGTTCATGACAAAACTTTTATCACTTACTCATGTTTTTCAATTTATGAAATTTTATATTCGAAAAAAGAAATATATATCACAGAAAGATAATTACGTCTATTACGTAAATTGGTGCTTAAAATGGAGTTAAAAAGAAGCATGATTTATCTTTAAAAAACACAAAAAAAACAATTTGTATGCTTTAAGCCCCACGCTGGGCGCCAAATTTACTTGTTAAATATGTAACAAATAAATAAACAGCATTGAGAAGGGGATCTAATGAGTGTCTTTTTTTTTGAAAATAAGGTATTGCAATCGTTCATGACAAAACTTTTATCACTTACTCATGTTTTTGAATTTATGAAATTTTATATTCGAAAAAAGAAATATACATATCACAGAAAGATAATTACGTCTATTACGTAAATTGGGTGATTAAAATGGAATAAAAAAGAAGCATGATTTATCTTAAAAAAAAACACACTAAAAAAACAATTTGCATGCTTTAAAAGTCCCACGCTAGGCGCCAAATTTACTTGTTAAATATGTAACAAATAAATAAACAACACTAAGAAGGGGCTGTAAAGTCTTTTTTTGGAAAATAGGTTATTGCAATCGTTCATGACAGAACTTTTAGCCGATCTCATAATGTTTTTCAACATATAAACATTTTTTTTCTTGGGAAAGAAGATATTGTAATGGTTCACGACAAATAATATTTTTCTATTTATGAAATTTTATACTGGAAAAAAAAAATATATTTTACAGAAAAATAATTGCGTTTTCTTAGTTGTCCCACGTTGGGCGCCAAATTTTCTTGCTAAATATGTATGTAGAAAGTAAATTGGTGCTTAAAGCTGAGTAAAAAAGAATAATTTATCTTAAAAAAAAGTTAAAAAAATAATTTGTATGATTTTTACCCCCCCCCCCCCCCCAGGCGGCTCCCAATTTACCTGCTCAAAACATTGCAGGTAATTGGCGCCCTAGGCGGGATAGAAAAAAAACGCAATACCGTTACAAATTGTTTTACATTGTTTTAGATAATTTTATTTAAAAAAAAATAATCAGATATTTTCCCCACATTGGGCGCAAAATTTACTTGTTGAATATGTAAAAAATAAATAAACAGCATTAAGAAGGGGAGGCGCCGAATTTTCTTGTTAAATAGGTACCAAACGGCGTCCAATGTGGGGCGAAAAAAAATTTGCAACATTAGCGCCCAACGTGGGGCAAAGAACCGTAATATGTTTTATTAAATGTTTTATATTATTTGAAAAAAAATCATTGCACAAGGATAGTTACGTCTTCGTTTTTGTCTTACGTTGGGCGCCAAATTTAATACTTATTAAATACAAAATTGAAACTAGTCTTAAGATTGTTTATAGTGTTCATTACTGTTTATGGCTCCTTATTTATTAAATATTATGTTTTGTAATTAGCATTAATAACAATAAAAATAATTTGTTAAAATTATTCTTTTGCGTTTAATTTTAACATCTCCTCTCCCTCCTTCCCCTTCTTACATTGAGCACTAAATTTACTTGCTGCAAGTATTAGCGCACAAAGTTGGTCAAAAAAAAAACAGCAACGTGTTTTATAATCTTTAAATGCGTTAAGTTTTCTTTTTTTGCCCCTTGTTGGGCGCCAAATTTCCTTGTTCAAAATGGGTTTTAAGCAAATTAGCATCCAAATAGGGGCATGATTTATTAAGTATTTTAGAGTAAAACAAACAAGAATAAGGGTGAGTTCATCTTTGGGCGCCAAATTGACTTGAATGATAAATATTTACGCAACAGATAAAGTGAGGTGCGTAAAATGGATCAGAAAAAAAAATGTAACGGCATTTGTGTTTAAGGAGATTTGTTTTGAGACCACTTCTCCACCTGACTTGTTGATGGTAATGAAAACTATCTACTGGTAGATCATAGTGCCCACATAGTCGAATTTAAATTGCCCGCAATTTCTCTTAGTAACTTCAACGTTGAATAGTTATTGTAATACGTTTACGTTGAAGTCACTAAGAATAGTGGCGGGAAATTTAAATTTGGCTATTATTGTTTTATTATCATCTTATTTATTACGTACTTTTGACCGCCCCAACATTTATTAAACCACTTTTAAGACAATTTCCACACGGAACTCACCTTATTCACCCAGATCATCTCCCAAAAATCCTCACACGTGTGTGCCATCGGTCCTTGAGTCGCTATGTAAGCAGTCTCCGTATAATCAGGTCCCTAAAATCCCAAAAAAAAAACAAAAACAGCACTCCCACCACTTTTTTAAGCGTTAAAACAACACTTACTTTAATATAATTCGCATGTATGTAACTCTGAGGACCGGGCAAGTGGACACGGCTATGCTCGTTGGGCAAAACACTCTTGTAACGGTTACGACTTTGACTTCCGGACACCAAGCACTTCTCCTGCAAATTCAACGGGACTTCCCAGAACTCCTTGTGAAGTTTCGGCACGCGACTGACCTGGAAACGATTAAAATTAAATCGGTATTTTATCGCACAAAAAAGAATCGAGGAAAATTACTTCGCAAGATAGACGTAAATCTGCAATGGATAAAACATTGCCGGCAGTTTGGAGATATTGTATATTCTGCAGATGCGATTTGAACTCTTCAGATAACATACGAGAAGTGTCTATATCGGCTTGTCTGGGGTAGCAAGCCTTTCGATATCCTTTAGCCACGCCCACGCAATCTTTCCCCGCCTCAGTTTGGCAGAAATTGCATCTGGGCACGTACAGATTCTCGTTCGATAAAGATTTACGTCTCGACTTATAATTGCACAGGCAACCGCACTTTTTATTGAAGATTTGGCATCGATTTCGACATAGATAACTCTTACTGGGCTCCGCCTCGTATATGGTGCAATTATCACATTTCTCCATGTGCGTTTGGGACTTCCTACGATCGTACTCCTTGCTGGACTTCCGTTCGAGGATCCCTGATGATTGTCCGTCGCATTTTCTACGACAAGTACACTTGTCGCTCCCGAAACTCGATAAGTTTAGATTGTTGACGCTCTTGGCGGGGTTCAGTTTGACGAAGGGAATCGGTTTGACCTCGGCGATGCTGGGATTCGACCCCAAATCGATGGTGAGGCTCGCGTTCGAACCTCGCCTTTCGAGCAAACCTTTCGCCTTGAATTTGATAGGTTCCGTGCGGTTGTCGGAAAAATCTTGCAGGGTCATCACTTCCGGTAGGGTTTTTAGCGTTTGCGAACCGGATATGCTACTGTTGGAGCCGAAATTCGATAAGTTACTGTCGTCGAAGTCGCACGGGACTCGCTGTTTGATTTGTCGTTTCGGGGTATTGGGCATCGAGAAGACATCTCGTGATACATCTGCGAATCAAACAAGAATACTAGTAATATAGAGGGTGTATCAGATATAGAGGTAAATATAATAATATGTAGCAGCTGTAATCATATACAATCAAAAAGTCTTAATGCACAGGGGGTCTATCTGTAAGCATTAACGAGAAAAAAAAATATTTTATAAATGCCGTGGGCTAGAGCCGCACCTGTGCCCAACCTAAATGCTGTCCCGGGTATACCCCCACATACCACTATTATTCAGCCATTACCGCTGTTAGTTTTGTGTGGATCGCCGCTTGGAGTGCAAGCCACTTCGAACATTTTATTTAAATTCTTCCCGTCTCGAAAAAACGATCCTTTTCAGGACCATCATGACTTCATATAAAGAAAATCGAAGCTTGATGCATCGGCAAATGTATAGATTCATTTTCGCGCGACATCATAGTAAAAAGGCGTGTTTGCAAATTTTCTGTATCTACATTTATTTCTGTGTAATTCGATTCAATTCATTTTGCGTTATTTGATTAAATAAATCCAAAAGAAATAACTCAGATTCGTGTGGTACCGTTTATTAACAACTAACTCTCGATTCGACAAAGTAAAGGAAAAATATTTACGTTTTTTGTAACTACTTAAGTTGCATATCCGGTGAAACTCGAACGTCTTATCAGGATATTAAAAATAATACTTTGTAGACTTACGTAGAATGCTCTTAACAAAAAAAGGAATGTTTATTTTATAAAAAGAAGAAATTTAAAATGCCTCAATTTTACTATTTTTACAAGGGCCTTTATTTATTCAGAATAACGTTAAATGAACTTACGGCATACCATTAAGAATAATACTAAATGAGTACAGTGTATTTATACATGATACCACGTTTAGCGGGTGCTTAACATGACGTTTCCTTGCATCAGGCCCGAACTAAAGAATTTTTGGCTCTAAATTTTACTTTTTTTTATTCTTTAATGATGAAATCCGGTTTCGGTGGGTTTGTGCTTTATATGTCTTGTAGTTAACACCCAAGCAAAATTTACTTTTTTATTTGATACATCCTGTATAAAACGGCTTCTTATTTTAGCAACCACAACTTGTTTCTGATACCTTTGGTTAGCAGTTCTAAAAAGTTACCACTTCTTGTAGCAGTTTTCCTTAAATAGCATAACACAAAATAACTATTAATACTTGGAATAAAATTCCGTCCACCTTGACAAAAACAATATTTCTATGTATTTGTTAGAGAATTCTGTTTATTTTTTTATTCTCTTATTTACCTAAGTGGGTACGATGTTCGTATATTCGTTATTTCTTTTTTACCTTTTTAACACACCACTAAAATATAAGTATTTTTAGAAATATCTTCTTTATTATGTTTGTTAGTTCATTTTTACATTTTTTTGACGGTAAAAAAACATCTATGATACATAGATAGTGCCACAAAATAGATAATTATGGTCTAAAATTTTTTGATGTAGTTGAAGCACTTACAACGAGATTGCTTCTGTAGAGTGTTAATATGTATATTAAAGTATGGTCCACAGTTACCCCAATAATAAAATATGGATTAATGTGGCCAAAATAATGTAAATTGCAAAAGTGGCGTAAAGTTACCTAAGTCATGTAGATAACTTTAGACTACCACTTTTTTCCCTTTTAAAAATATAGGAATAGACGAATTGTATAAAATAATTATTGAAATATGTGTAAAATGAATTACTTTATATACTTAAAATAATTTTAAGGGTATTAGATGCTCTAGTTTCTTGAAAAAACTTAAAAAACTTACACAAAATAACTATTATTACTTGAAATAAAATTGTCTCCACCTGGGCTTGACATAACCAATATTTCTATGTAGTTATTAGATAATTCTGTTTATTTTTTATTCTCTTATTTACCTAATTGGGTGCGATGTTCGTATATTCGTTATTTCTAGAAAGTTTTTTTTTACCGCGTACGCTTGTCATTCATTTAACACACCACTAAAATATAAGTATTTTTAGAAATAGCTTCTTTATTATGTTTGTTAGTTCATTTTTACATTTTTTGACGGTAAAAAACATCTATGATACATAGATAGTGCCACAAAATAGATAATTATGCTCTAAAATTGCCTTTTACACTTCGTATGCTAAGGTCGACATTTGTAGGTTAGTTATTTTTGATGTAGTTGAAGCACTTACAACGAGATTGCTTCTGTAGAGTGTTAATATGAACATTAAAAAAGTATGGTCCACAGTTACCCCAATAATAAAATATCGATTAATGTAGCCAAAATAATGTAAATTGCAGAAGTGGCGTAAAGTTACCCAAGTCATGTAGATAATTTTAGACCACCACTTTTTTCCCTTTTAAAAATATAGAAATAGACGAATTGTGTAAATAATTTTAGGGTATTAGATGCTCTAGTTTCTTAAAAAAACTTAAAAACTTACACAAAATAACTGTTATTACTTGAAATAAAATTGTCTCCACCTGGGCTTGACAAAACCAATATTTCGATGTAGTTTTAGAGACTTCTGTTTATTTTTTACTCTCTTATTTACTTAAGCGGATGCGATGTTCGTATATTCGTTATTTCTAAAAGGTTTTTTTTACCACGTACGCTTATCATTCATTTAACACACCACTAAAATATAAGTATTTTTAGAAATAGCTTCTTTAATATGTTTATTAGTCCATTTTTACATTTTTTTGACGGTAAAAAACATCTATGATACATAAATAGTGCCGCAAAATAGATAATTATGCTCTAAAATTGCCTTTTACACTTCGTATGCTAAGGTCGACATTTGTAGGTTAGTTATTTTTGATGTAGTTGAAGCACTTACAACGAGATTGTTTCTGTAGAGAGTTAATATGAACATTAAAAGTATGGTCCACAGTTACCCCAATAATAAAATATCGATTAATGTGGCCAAAATAATGTAAATTGCAGAAGTGGCGTAAAGTTACCCAAGTCATGTAGATAACTTTAGACCACCACTTTTTTCCCTTTTAAAAATATAGAAATAGACGAATTGTGTAAAATAATTTTAAGGGTATTAGATGCTCTAGTTTCTTGAAAAAACTTAAAAAACTTACACAAAATAACTATTATTACTTGAAATAAAATTGTCTCCACCTGGGCTTGACAAAACCAATATTTCTATGTAGTTATTAGAGAATTCTGTTTATTTTTTATTCTCTTATTTACCTAAGTGGGTGCGATGTTCGTATATTCGTTATTTCTTTTTTACCGTCATTTATTTAACACACCACTAAAATATAAGTATTTTTAGAAATATCTTCTTTATTATGTTTGTTAGTTCATTTTTACATTTTTTGACGGTAAAAACATCTTTAGATACATAGATAGTGCCACAAAATAGATAATCATGCTCTAAAATTGCCTTTTACACTTCGTATGCTGAGGTCGACATTTGTAGGTTAGTTATTTTTGATGTAGTCGAAGCACTTACAACGAGATTGCTTCTGTAGAGTGTTAATATGAACATATTAAAGTATGGTCCACAGTTACCCCAATAATAAAATATCGATTAATGTGGCCAAAATAATGTAAATTGCAGAAGTGGCGTAAAGTTACCCAAGTCATGTAGATAATTTTAGACCACCACTTTTTTTCCCTTTTAAAAATATAGAAATCGACGAATTGTATAAAATAATTATTGAAATATGTGTAAAATGAATTACTTTATATACTTAAAATAATTTTAAGGGTATTAGATGCCTAGTTTCTTGAAAAAACTTAAAAAAACTATTACTACTGGTGCAAAGATACCCCAAATGACTGTAGTGCCACAAAATAATTATAAACTGTTTCTAACACTAAAATGTTTCCTGAATTTATAATATCAAATAAATATACCTTTTATGTATTTATCTTTGTTCCTTGTACTATCATCACCACTCAAATTCATTTAAATAACACCAAACTCAAATTATTATTAGTCTTTCAGTTACAAGTTACCACCAAAGTTCCTTACTAAAATTAAATACAACCAACATATGTTGCAATAGTTTAGTGTCAATTATTATAGTAATATCAATGTGATTTTAATAATAAGAGAAGCGATTCAAATTTATTTGACAAAAACTTATTCAATTTTTCAATTTAATAATCACATGAAAAACCGTTGTACATAAATATCACCATAACCTAAAATATTCAAATCTGTCAATTTCTCAGACACACCAACCTAAAGTTTTAGATGAGTTTTAGCCACTTCAGTTGAAGTTAATCACTCTGTATATATTTATTTACTGGATTTTAATATAATCAGATATATTAAAAAGAAAAAAAAACAGGGCAACATAATATACAAAACTGTACACAGAGTTATAGGCATAATTGCTACAAGAAGCTAAACAAAACAATATTTTTACAAAAGATTTAAGTTAAGAAATATTGATAGTAAAAACATAAATATATAATATTGCATATCAATTTAAGAGCACAGAGAAATTATTAAACAAGGAAACAAGGTAATATAATCTATAGAACTTATGTCGAAAGCTTCAATGGACTTTATTACAATAAATTATACCTAACCTCCACTAAAAACAAAGTTGTGTCAAAGTATTTTTGTATATTAACTTATAATAAGGCTAAAGATATCTTAAAACAGCTCACCCAAGTGTGTCGATTGTTTCGGTGGATCGGAATCTAAACTAACTGCTTTCAATTTACGTGATAAAGTTGGTGTTTTCGGAGATTGTATCACTAGAACCGGTTGGTTACTGTTTGCGCTTAAATCTAAATGCGGAAAGTTACGCTCTTTCCTCAGAGGTACGTTCTCTTCAGGTTTTATATCGTTCTCCATTCCGATATCCTTGTCAACTAGTCTAATCCTTCACTTTCGGTGCGTGTCATCCCTTCGAACCTCACCACCTGCGTTATCTCTCACTCCAGGAGTGATAAAAAGCGTTCTCGATATTATTCCACAGCTTCTCGGCAGTGGAAACTTGTACATTTAACTTTTGGCAAGAAACAAGTAGTGGTTTGTTTTGGTTTGGTTTCGATTTTCGTTTGGCCTTGCAACTCCTAGGTTATTTTCATTTTGCGATTTATTATTGTAATCGAACGTCGTTTTAAAACACTCCGGTTTTAGTCTCGCTGGTGTTTTCGGACGATCTTAAAATTAACGAATTGCTGCTGACTGGAAATCTTACGGCAAGTGCTATCGGCCATTTTTACTAAACTCGAATGAAAAAGCAGCGCTAAATTTTGAATCAGTCCGAATCCTTATTGGGTCTTCTTGAATGTTATAAAATTAATTAAGCAGCAATTATGTTATTTGTAATAAAGGACGGTTAATTACAAAAAAAATCAAAGATATTACAGCAAAGAATTCAATGCAAGATTTTCAAAATTTTAAATTGTTCACATTTCGTACGTAATGAATACCATAGAAATCTATTCTACAGTGGGAGTGGGGAGAGTTTTGCTGTTCTAATATGTCAATAAATTAATTTTAAAACGAAAGAGTAATGCCTATACATTTACAAATAATTGGCATCTAAAAGGTATTTAATTTGTTTTGTGTGTATTCTTTCAATAATTTGTATGAACTCAAATAAAATCCATCATAATGACATCTTGAATGTATTATTTACAAAAATAAACCCATATTTCTGTTCAATTAAAATCGTTATTTATTTAGTTGATGCAAATGAAACAATAATTCTATATTTTGATAAAAATTAACATTAATTCGAATAATAATAATACAATTTGCCTTGACACGTAAGAATCGTCATGCCATATCGCATTACGTACAGCTGTCAAAAGTTCACAAGAATCCATCTTGCGAGCGACGATGTTTCTTGTAAAAGTTTCAAAAGTGAGTTAAAAGTTAGTTGATATGTTAAAATCGGCACCTAATCGGAGTGACAGTGTACCAAAGATGATTCTCTGACCGGGAGAAAAGTCCGTCATGGATCCTATAATGGATTTATACCTGCAAGATGTTATTGGTGAGTGTTTTTCATTCGCCTACTTTTACGATACTTCCTCCTGCGGCAAGAGTAAATTAGCTTAATTCTTCCGCTCTATAGAGGCTGTACAGATAGGCTCTTTTGTGTCGTGATTTACCATTTGCCATTTAAAGATAGGAATTTAACAATGAGATGCGACGCGAAGAGCAGACTACTATCAAAGTTGTCGAAACTTTTGTTGTTAACACGCATCTATTATCGAAAAAATTGGGTGGTATTCAATTACACGTCGTGTTTTGATAAGCGTCATGATTGAGGATTGTGCAGCCGAATTATGATCGTTAAAGAATATTCACTCGTATTTCCACTTTTCAAATTTCGAATTCCCTGAATCAACAGGTAGTTATTAATAGTAGTAGTAGGGTTTTTCGTTCTTTGCGCCGAAAACTGCGATGTGGTTTTTGCGGTGAGTTACATAATAAACAAAAACCTGATTCCTTTCCCCCTATTATTATAATTATTATTTATCTATTTACCAGAATTAAGATTCGAATACGTATTTATAGTTATTTGTTTGGCTCAAGTAACTACCGACTTACTTTTATTGCGAAAAAAGTTGCCTATAGTTAGAGGGTTCTTAATGTACATACGTCATTCTTATGCATGTTTATTGTTTGGTATTTGTTGTAAATCGAAAATATTCCCTAGGAATTTACGATGAATTTTTTTTATGCTGCAATAAAAAAGCATATTATGACGTAAATGGCAGGATTCCATTGTTCCGATTTTTTCCGCAGGAATATTGTAAATTGACTGTAAAAAAGTTATTGTTTACGCGTTTAATTAAATTTTATTGGATCCGCAAATAAAAACAATAGTTTTAGGTCGACTATATTACTTACATTATAAGCCAAAATGAAGAATATTTATCGATAAAAACGGATCGAATAATTAATTTTAAAATACAATCTGATTTGAATATGATAATTTTAGTATTTTAATGGACATAAAGATATAGTAAGATTAGAAGATAAATAATGAGTAATAAGTGTAAATTTCTTATATTAATGAACTCGAGTAATAGGTCAAGAAGAGGCCTTGATTTTTATTAATAGGTTTATTTCTTTTAGTTCATTTTAAGATTAATTACATTATTAATTTAATTGAAATATAATTTGTCATGCACCGTGAAAAAAATATTCCTAAATATTGATATTTTGACGTTGAAAATAATAATAAATATCAAAGCGCCATCTGCAGGGAAATTATCGAACTCCAAACTAATTGGCGCAAAATTTTCAAATTTAAACAGTTTGAAACCGCTTCTCTTTACAAATATATTTATAAAAGCGGTTTGAATCGCAAATTTATTTATTTCATTATTCATTATCATCTTAAAAAAAAAAGTAAGAATAGAAGATGTAAATAAAAAGGTCAAGAAGGCATTGATTTAGACTAATAGATTATTTTTATGATTATAATTTAAATAATTTGCTTTTAGATGATAATTTATCGTTCACGTTAATAATTTTTTCGTAAAGATTGGCAATTAACATTGAAGAAGTAATAATCTTAATTGATAAATATAACAGAGCCATCTGCAAGAGGACTATTGAACTTTAAGCGATTTGGCGGAAAAAAAATTAAATTTAAACGGTGTAAAACCGCCTTTCTTCAAAAATATATTGTTATAGAAGGTTTAATTTGCAGTTTTTAATAGAATTTGATAATTTTAACCTTTGAGATTGGAAAATATACAGGTTGAAAATGAAAATTCAAGATGAGATTTGTTTGATTTATGTTGTTTATTATATCATGCAAAAATGAATATATTGTACCAAAAAAAAATAACATTTTTTATAAGTAACAAAAAATCGAGTTGAATTCTTAAACCCAACTTGAAAAAATACTCCTCAAAATGAGAAATACTCCTCAAAAAAAGAAATAATTTGAAACTGTGTGCAGGAAATTAAATATTATAAATACTCTTGAAATTGATCGATGAATAAATTATTTTAACCCTAAAATATATAATCAATAGCAAATTGCTTCCACTAAGATTATTTAAAGAGATTTTATATTTTATTTACATGTTCTACCATGCTGAAAATACAAAAAAAAAATATAGTAAATTTAAATGTATGCAGTTTGAGATGACAAAACACCCAGTTGGCATCTTAAACCAAACTCAAGAAGAATCACGGTTCAAACGGGAAAAATAATGATAACTTTGAACTGAGTGAACGCAATTATAGTCTCTGATTTTTTATAGAATGCCCATATTCCATAATCGGCATATTATTTACATACTTTTTTGAACATTATAGGTTAAGTAATTCATAGATTATGCTAATTTTTTGTAGTACTCATTGGCTTTAATTTTAGCTCTAACTCTTTAGGGGCATTTTTTAATGGCTTCTAGAGCATAGATCCTTTGAATAACAAATCAAGAAGGCCTTAATGGATTCATTTTAAGGTTAATCCCATTATTATAATTAAAAAGTTGTTTTTATATAATTAATCATTCTCACCTTAAAAAAATATTTAAAAATATCGACATTTGACGTTAGAAAATAATAATAATAAATACTACAACGCTATCTGCGAGAAAACTATTGAACTACAAAGGAATTGGCGCGAAATTTTCGAATTTAAAAAGTGTGAAACGGCTTTTCTTTCTATACGAGGTGTTTTAAATACTTGTTTTTTTTTTATTATAACCGCTTTGATAGAAGCGTGTCGAATCATTACTTGGGGTGGATTATTAGACACCTGTCCCCGAAAATTACGAATTATCGTAAACGCAACCGTTTACCAGATAAATATCGGTCACGGTCTGTCAAATGCGAAAATATCTGGCGTTAAATTGTACGGAAAGAGACAATTGAGGGGTGGGGTTGATAAATGTCGAAAAGGGTGCACCCACAGGCGTAGAGATAAAGGCAATTTGTAATTATTACTCTAGCATGGGAATCGACCAATAGTGTTGGACATATTTCGATCAGCTTTTATTGTCATTTCAATTTGTAAAGAATACTGTAAATAAGGTTGTTTCATTTATTATTAAGAAATTTGAATATATACAGGCTGTGGCAGTTATCTGTGAACGGTCTATTATGGCTAACCTATCCACTTAACTGAAATATGTTTTAAATAAAAATGTTTTAGGAAAAAATTCTCTATATACCGCAATAAAGGAATTTCGGGAACAATTGGAATCTTTTCAGTTTTTTATTAACGCATTTGATTGCTAAATTATTACTAGATTGACTAGAAGCCGGACATTCTCCTAGAATGTGGTTCTTGAGGAAGGTGGTTTTTTAAAGTCGGTCCCATTCGAGAGAAGTTTTCACTTTTAGAATGTGCAGTACGCTTTAAGTAGTGTTCTTTTGTTCCTACTTTTGGAACACCCTGTATGGTCGAGAATATTTTTAGGTTATGCAACATCGAATTCTGTACAACTTTTGTAGAGATTGAAAAGATTTTTTTCCTAAAAGCAAAAATGGAGCTATCATCAAAGACTCAGTCTTCGGGAACACCCTGTGTAGTGAAAAATATTTTTAGCATATGCAGCATTGAATTCTGTACAACTTTTGTAGAAAAGATTTTTTTCCTAACATCAAAAATAGAGCTATAATCGAAGATCCAGTCTTCGGGAACACCCTGTATAATGAAAAATATTTTTAGGTTATGCAGCATTTAATACTGTAAAACTTTTGTAGAAAAGACTTTTTTTTCCTAAAATCAAAAATAGAGCTATAATCAAAGACCCAGTCTTCGGGAACACCCGGTATATTCAAAAATATTTTTAGGTTATGCAGCATTAAATTCTGTACAACTTTTGTAGAAAAGATTTTTCCCTAAAATCAAAAATAGTGCAGTAATCAGAGACCCAGGCTTTTCAATGAAATCAGATGCAGAGCAAAAAAAAATTGTTTTTATAATACGTTAAAATAATAAACTTCAAAAAAAAATGGACCTATAATGAAAGATCCGATCTTCGGGAACATCCTGTATAATTAATAATATTTTTAGGTTATGCAGCATTAAATTCTATGAGACTTTTGTAGAAAAGACTTTTTCGTAGAAGCAAAAATAGAGCTATAATCAAAGACCCAGTCTTCGGGGACACCCTGTATGGTCAAAAATATTTTAAGCTTGTACAACTTTAAATTCTATAAAATTTTTGTAGAAAAAACTTTTTCCTAAAATCAAAAATAAAGCTATAATCAAAGACCCAGGCTTCGGGAACACCCGGTATATTCAAAAATATTTTTAGGTTATGCAGCATTGAATTCTGTACAACTTTTGTAGAAAAGATTTTTCCTTAAAATCAAAAATAGAGCTATAATCAGAGACCCAGGCTTTTCACTTGAAATCAGATGCAGAGCAAAAAAAAAAATTGTTTTTATAATACGTTAAAATAATAAACTTAAAGTTCTAAGATTCCAAGTTGCAAAAAATATTGGCGTTGTTTCATATATTTCAAAATTTTCTCTTCTATATAGAATCCGCCATTTTATTTTTCTAAAAACTATTGTCAGAGTCGAATTCAGCAATCACAAAACCCCATCAATTCAAACATTTGTTTGAAAATAAATCATGCTTTTGTATTTTTGGACGCGTTTTTCGACATTTGGCACCATTGTATGGCGCACCAAAATATTCTGGACATCAATCTACATAAAATAAATGTTCTTTTGTATATTTATTGGCCCCAATAATAGGTAATCATGTATTGCAATCAATAAAGCACAACGAAAAAAAAAGGACGATAAAAAAAAACTTGCCTTTATGCCTAAATGTTGCCTTTATCCAAAATATTTTGCAATATTTTGGGCAGCTGCGCGTAATTCTCGCTCTTTTGAAATGTTATTTAATGTTAAAATAAAAAAAACACAAAATCATGTTTGCTTGCTTCTGTTTTTTGTGTATTTTTTCTAGACGTTCACAAGCCTTATATTTTATTATATCTTTACCTCACTGTCATAGTTATAATGATAAATAAATATTCCATTACAACCCTTCTTTTTTACCTTCAATTTTACAAACTATAGCGACTTTGCCTCTATTCAACCCTAACTATTCGAAGCCCCCTAAAACGTGCGACTATTGTAAGCAATTTGTAACGGAACTGCAGGTTTCATCAGTAGCCCAATTCGATGGTCAGGTGCGATCTGCACGAGTGGGTCCATAAAATGAAGAAAATATTATACGACAAAAAAAAAACACGCCCCTAATGTTTGTATTGAAAGCTTTATTGAAGTGCATATAACTTATTGGGCATATAAAAATACGTAAAACCTAATAGAAGGAGCTTCAGAGGGGGAAAAAAAATATATTTTCTGTGTATATATCATAAAACGAAAAAATCCTCGAAATTGCGTGCCCCATCAAGCAAGGATAGCGTGCCTCAGAGCGTTTGTTTAATCAATGAATATCTGAGGTTGTTAAGATAAATAAATGGGAATTTTAAACGTTGAAAGACTGAGTTATTATATATGAACTTGTTATTTTTAGTGTAATTTTTTTTTCTTTGAAAATTAATCGTGTCTTTAATGTACATAAGTAGAGAATTTAAACGCTGAAAGGAATTAGATGTTTCATTGGGCGATTTTTGGGGTGTTAAGGTTTGATTCATTAATTTATACGGAAAAAGAAAACATAAGAAATTGTTGTATTTCAACTGTTTAAATAATTGCTTCAAATTTGGCAAATTGAATCTAAAATTCTAAAATGACTGACATGTCAGGCGATGTATTTTTACATAAAATGTACACTGAGTGAAACATCCTTTTCATTTAAAAGGAATTGCATTAAACCAAAAGTTTTTTGCGTTTTCTATATGGCCAACATGATTATTTGGTGTTTCCTTGAAAAGGAATATAATTTTAAATTCACGCATTTCTACGGAAATAATTTATTTTTCGTTGAAACAGTTTATTCTTTTAAGTGAAAGATATTGATAGTTCATTCAAGTCGTCTTTATTTTGAACTTGAAAACTATGCAGATTGGCAAAAAACCGTAAGCATGTTGATTCAAATGATTTTTCCTTTTCGTATAAACATTTATTCATTTTAGACTTAAGCGTAAACACAATAAAATGCGTTGATCATTTTCAATCGAAATGAAAATGAATTATCTCCAAAAATCCATGCACTAAGGAGGGATTTGCCGTTAGAATGTTGTAAATCCTAGTACACAGAGATTCAAAATGATTGTCAATTCCGCTCCTATAGATAGTAACAGGGTGTAGGTATATGCCGCGTGTTTGTAATGAAGGTTTGAACTAAGTCAATGTTGGAACATAAGAAAGTAAACGGATCTGTCATATATAAGAAAAACGTAACCTATATTTGAACTCGCATTATATAAACGACTATGGATTGGTGTTTCTGCTTGTAAAAATGAAATGTAATTAATTTAACTTTACTAAATTATGATTTTACAATTCAGTACTAACTGGTGTTTTAACTAAATTTATTTATTACTTTAAATTATAACATACAATTAGTATAATTATTAAGTGACAAAACTGCATCTCTCAGTTCTTCTATGGTATGCATGCGGTTTCTATAGATCCTATTTTTTAGATAGCCGAACATGAAGTAATCTAATGGGGTTAGATCAGGCGATCTTAGTGGCCATTTTTGTGCTCTAACGACCCTGTCAGCAAAAAAACTGTTGCAGATATTGGCAGCTTTGTCGCGCAGTATATGCTGGAGCATTATTGTGCTGAAAATAACCTGCTTCAAGCTTATTTTCTTGTAACTCTGCAATAAACAATTCCAACATCTGTTGGTAACGTTGAGCTGTTAGTTTCCTCGAAGAAAATTGGCCCTATTATTCGTTGCCTGGACATAGCTAACCAAACTCCAACTTTTACGGGATGCAATTGCGTTTCTCGAAATTTGTGTGTTTCGTATCTAATGTAATTCCTGTACCGTAGAAACTTTATAGGGATGAAAATGTAACTTTCTTTTGACAGCTCATTGCGCTGAAGTGTATGATAAGCCTATAAAATTATAAAATGTAATAAACTATTTCACTTAATGTTAATATTGATTTTTTACCTGTTTGTTGAGCTAATTACCACAGATAAATTCCCTTATTTTCTTACAGTATTCAGAAATACTATTGTTGGTGATATTAGATGTAAATATTAACGATTTGAAAAAAATTATAAGATAAATAATCGAAAGATACTACAACACCCACGCCAATGTCGCTAAATGTCAAGAAAATTCATTTAATGTATGAAATTTGTATGTAGCTAACTTCGCTCATTAAATTGGTAATAAGTATAGATTAAATTTTTTCCGGAAAACAGTTTTTTTCTTACGAACAATCATTTTGAAATCACATGGTAGTATAGGGAGTTGTCCGCATGATGTCATCCTAGGCACTCTAATGTTAAAGTATAAAAGTGTAAAAGTAATCGTCCTCTCAATGGCGATGACTCCTATCAGATGTTGTTCTGGTAAATATACCAGATTAGTATGTTACGATCGTAGTTTCCAACCTATTTTATGCGAAATATTATCTGTTACTGGAATGAAATAGGAGATGCGCCATCTATGCGACAATATCTCTACTACACATAAGTATATCTGCTCATCTGCTGTACTATACGGGGAGAAAACTGCTATAGGAAAATAAAATGCGATATTTATTTTTACTTCCATGTAAATATTTAGTTAAATTAATAAATACTGCGCTAGCTTCAAACAAATCTACTAACCAAATTATTTGTTTGATTGAATACAGGAGTATTTTTAATATTTCTAAATCAAGTAATAATTCAGTAACTGTAATCAAATGCATGAAAAATGATTGAAAACAACAAGATCGTTTTTGCCCGTGTATAACAGTGTTAAAACCTTCAAACACTATATATTACTGTAAAGTTCCTTGGCTTATAAGTAAATCAGCATTAACTGAAAAGATTCCAATTATCTCTGCAATTTCTTTAACCTCGCGCGAATAATATTCACTTTGTTCGTTATTGTTTGTGTATCTGAGACTTATGCACGTGGGAACATGAATAAAACTAAAATACTTCCGCGTAAAAAAGCATTCGGCTTGAATGCAGGTGCTGGCATTTTCCGTTAAAAGGCAAAAGTTTTAAATCAATGTATACATGTGTGTCCACGCAAATAAACCAAAACGTCCGGCTTTTTTATTTAAAATACTGTTTATAATTCAATAATACTTAAAAGAAACAAAAATATATTGTTAAATATGTACATAATAATAACAATATAATATGTAATGTGTATTGTCTTACTTAAATAGAAGTTATAAAGACATTATAAAATATTAATCAAAACTAAGGTGCATTCCATTTAATTACGGTTACTTTTCGTCGAAAAGCATGTATACTTAAGATGAAAATAGTCTTCCGGCAAAACAGCACGCTACTTTCAATTAAAATAAACACTTTTTTTGAGAAAAGGTATTCTTTTCGTTGAATATGATAAAAACCAAAAGTTATAAAACTTTTCATTTGATGCAATCTCTTTTCTCAGTATAATAAGAGCTTTTTCCTCTTCTGTTTTTGGTGATACTCTCTCCTCAACAGGCAACACATTTCCCTTAATGTGAAACAAAAAGAAAAACTCGATCACACAAAAAAAAATCCTCTAAAACTGGGACATCATATCTTCCGAGCTAAACGAGTAAACGAACTAAATCGAAATATCTTCATTCAATAGACAATTATTTTTTCCCGTCTATATACCTACCTAGATTTGACCCTTCGTATTGGTGTATCGGCCGCTGTAATAATGTCTTCTTCGCGTGCTCACTCGGAATTCTACGCCATTCAAAAATTGTTTGATCAATATGAGGTATATATTGAGGCGTGCATATTTATCAGCTCGATGTATCCGACGCGGTGATTTTGTCGTGGTGTCTTGTGGGTTTGATCTGCCTATTTGTCCTTCGTGAACGTTTTTAGGATAGGTTTCACTTTCTATCCTGGTCGACTATGAAATTATTTAATCTTAAGAGAAGTCGAAGTCTTCGTGCATGGGAAATTATTTTTTTTTAGATTCGCCAAGTCTGGCATCTTGCGTATTTTGAGAAAAAATAAAAATATTATACTAACGAACTACAAATTTTAGCACGTTATTAAACACTTCCAAAACAAAATATTAATCGCACCGTCACTGTTTGGAAAATATTACGGGTATGTTGCGGTTAAATTTGCGCTAGTCAAATATTTTAGTGTTGATTTTAGAAACTTTGCCAGACGAGTTGACTACGCGTATTTAATAGAACAGAAATGACTAGAATTTCGTGTGCATTCTTTGTTCAGATATGAGGATTGACTATTTTTCTAGACATTCAGAAGCGTCAACCAATCAGAATTTTTGCCTCGGATAGAAATTTAGAAACCCCACCTATTCTAATACAGTATTGCATTATACGCACCACCTGCATTGCACGTGTATCTGTTTTCGTGTTTGATTCTCCGTATTAACATATCCAAACAAACCACCAAATGTGACTGACTTGCAAAGTGTAACCTCGTGTTATTAAACGTTAATTCCAGTGGGCATAAAAAATTTCAACATCTTAAAGATGTATTGGGAACATCTACTTACGCAATTAGTTTAGACTTGAATCAAATAGCATAAACATTCACTTAATTTTATAATGGTTCTCAAAAAATCATTTTAAAATTGGTACGTTTAGTTGAAACCAAAACTTGTGAATGAGTGGTTTTGCATATTTATAATTGAGAAAACGCCTTAAAGAGAGAATATTATAGCACTAAGAAATAGGAGTTGCATATTAAAAAGACGTTGTGTTTAGAAAATGGTGTTAAAACACCCAATAGATCGCATTCATTTAGTTAAACAGCTAGTAAATTTGTCTAGTCTAGATCAAATAAAATGTGACTAGAAGTATTTTATAATTCCACGTGTCAGTTGGACAAAATAACCCCTTAGCAATAGACAATACTTGACTATCTTTGTTCGTCAAATTTAAACTTCTATAGTTCTCGACAAAATAACACGAAAAGAGTGTGGACCTCTCCTGACTATTAAATTAGTCAGAAAAGTGTTAAAATTTTCAACAGTGTATATATATAATTTTTCATTATACTTCTTACAATATAGATCCAGCAAAAACACATATACAACGTGTTTTTATGGGAAAAATAGGTATACCAAACTTTTATATCAATCGATGTAGAAAAAGTCGTAGTAATAAAGTCTTTACATAAAAGAATTTTATTTACAATTTGGCGAAATTACTAGATTCTACTGGAAAAATATATTTTTTTAAGGCAATTATTTAAAAAGTTTGTAAAAAATTCTATAATAATCTTGAAGCACCTCATTGTACTTGTAAGTTTACTACTAACATCATGAATTGTAAGTAATGGTTAATTTACACCTTATGCTATGTAAAAATACATTACCTGTCATGATATCTTCTATAGAACTCAGAATTTTACAGTCGATTTGGGAAAAGTATCATAGACGCTCATGTAAAAATACATTTTTTAAGGAAATTGTTTAAACAGAGGGTTACTACAGTCTTTTGTAAACAATTACATAATAATCTTTAAAAATACCTTACTAGACTTGAAAATTTGTTACTAATATCATGTACTCCAAGTCATGTTAATTCAACTTACACGCCATGCTATGTAAAAATATATTATATGTCATGTAATTCTTCACATCTAAAAATTTTACAATCAATTGGGCAAAATTACTATAGTAGCTTACGTAAAAATACCCTTTTTTTAAGGAAATTATTTTAAAACATTGGAATACTACTATTTTTTTTGTGAAAAATGATATAATCATTAAAAATACCTTACCACTTGTAAATTTGCTATTAATATCATTAACTGTAAGTCGTAGTGATTTTACATCTCATTTTAGGTAGAAATACATTACCTATCGCGTAATTCCTTATATCTCAAAATTTTACACCCAATTTGACAAAATTATTATAGACACTCATGTAAAAATACACTTTTTTTAAGGAAATTGTTTAAACAGTTGGATTACTACAATTTTTTGTGGGAGATTATAAAATAATCTTTAAAAATACCTTGCTGCGCTTGTAAATTTGCTACTAATATCATGTACTTTAAATTGTGGTGAATTTACATGCCATATTCTGTAAAAATACATTACTTGTCATGTAATTCTTAAGATCTCAGAATTTTAAAGAGTGTACTTGGTAAGATGACTATTAGATCCTCATTAAGAAAATTATTTAAAAAGTTTAAATAAAACAATTTTTTGTGGATAATTACATAATAATCTTTAAAAACACGTTACTATTTGTAAATTTCCTATTAATATCATGAACTGTAAGTCGTGGTGAATTTACACCTCCTTTTAGGTAAAAAAATACATTAGCTATAATGTAATACCTTACATCTCAAAATTTTACAGTCAATTTGGCAAAATTATTACAGACATTCATGTAAAAATACACTTTTTTTTAAGGAAATTGTTTAAACAACTGGATTACTACAATTTTGTGTGGTAAATTGCAAAATAATCTTTAGAAATAGCTTGCTGTGCTTGTAAATTTGCCCTTAATACTATGTACTCTAAGTTGTGGTGAATATACACCCCATATTATGTAAAAATACATTACTTGTCATGTAATTCTTAAGATCTCAGGATTTTAAAGAGTACTTGGCAAGATAACTATAGATCCTCATTAAGAAAATTATTTAAAAAGTTTAAATAATACATTTTTTTGTGGAAAATTACGTGATAATCTTTAAAAACACCTTACTATTTGTAAATTTCCTATTAATATCATGAACTGTAAGTCGTGGTGAATTTAGACCTCCTTTTAGGTGAAAAATACATTAGCTATCATGTAATTCCTTACATCTCAGAATTTTACAGTCAATTTGACAAAATTATTATAGACATTTATGTAAAAATACACTTTTTTTAAGGAAATTGTTTAAACAGCTGAATTACTACAATTTTTTGTGGAAAGTTATAAAATAATCTTTAGAAATAGCTTGCTGTGCTTGTAAATTTGCTATTAATACTATGTACTCTAAGTTGTGGTGAATTTACACCCCATATTATGTAAAAATACATTACTTGTCATGTAATTCTTCACATCTCAGAATTTTACAGTCAATTTGGCAAAATGACTAAAATAGATGCTCATGTAAAAATACACCTTTTTTAAGGATTTTTTTTAAACAGTTGGGTTACTACAATTTCTTACAACAAAATACCTAATAATTTCTAAAAATACTCTGCTATTTGCTAATAAGATGCACTGTAAATAGTAATGGTGAACATTTTATGTAAAAATACATCGCCTGTCATGTAATTCTTTACATCTTAGAATTTTACAATCAATTTGGCAAAATCACTATAAACATTCACGTAAAAATGCATTTTTATTTAAAGGGATTATTCAAAAAATTGAAATCTAATACAATCTTTTACTGAAAATTAAACAAGAATTTTTAAAAATGCCTTTCTACTTGTAAATTTGCTATCAATATTACGCACTGTAAGAAATCGTTGCAAATTTACACCATATTTGATGTAAAAATGCACCACCTTTCATATAATTCTTTACGTATTGCAATTTTACACTTGATTTGGTAAAATTACTATAAGCGCTTATGTAAAAATTGATTTTTTTTTAAAAAGATTACCCAAAACGTTGAAATACTACCATTTTTTTGCGGAAAATTACATAATCGTTTTTAAAAATACAACTCGCAAATTTACTATCAATATACAGGGTGTATCAGATATAGAGGTAAATATAATAATATGTAGGAGCTGTAATCATATACAATCAAAAAGTCTTAATGCACAGGGGGTCTATCTGTAAGCATTAACGAGAAAAAAAATATTTTATAAATGCCGTGGGCTAGAGCCGCACCTGTGCCCAACCTAAATGCTGTCCCGAGTATACACCCAGATACCACTATCATTCAGCCATTACCGCTGTTAGTTTTGTGTGGATCGCCGCTTGGAGTGCAAGCCACTTCGAACATTTTTATTTAAATTCTTCCCGTCTCGAAAAAACGACCTTTTCAGGGCCATCATGATTTCATATAAAGAAAATCGAAGCTTGATGCATTGGCAAAAGCGCGGGAATGTATAGATTCATTTTCGCGCGACATCATAGTAAAAAGGCGTGTTTGCAAATTTTCTGTATCTACATTTATTTCTGTGTAATTCGATTCAATTCATTTTGCGTTATATGATTAAATAATCCAAAGAAATAACTCAGATCATGTGGTCACGTTTATTAACTACTAACTCTCGATTCGACAGAGCAAAAGAAAATATTTACGTTTTTTGTAACTACTGAAGTCGCATATCGGTGAAACTCGAACGTCTTATCAGGGATATTAAAAATAATACTTTGTAGACTTACGTAGAATGCTCTTAACAAAAAAGGAATGTTTATTTTATAAAAATAAGAAATTTAAAATGCCTCAGTTTTGCTATTTTTACAAGGGCCTTTATTTATTCAGAATGACGTTAAATGAACTTACGGCATACCATTAAGAATAATACTAAATGAGTGCAATGTATAGCACGTTTAGCGGGTGCTTAACATGACGTTTCCTTGCATCAGGCCCGGACTAAAGAATTTTTGGCTCTAAATTTTACTTTTTTTTATTCTTTAATGATGAAATCCGATTTCGGTGGGTTTGTGCTTTATATGTCGTGTAGTTAACACCCAAGCAAAATTTACTTTTTTATTTGATACACCTGTATATAAACACCGCTGTAAGAAGTCGTGGTAAACATACACTAGAATCCTTTACAAAGTTTAAACTAACAAATAAAATCGAGATCATGGCAAAACCTCATTTTTCTATCGCTTTATAACGTCAAATAAACGTCCATTTGGAGTTCATCCACGCGGAAAACGTCATGCACATCTAATATCAAAATTCTACCAGATAAGATCAGCTAATAAATCAGAACAGAAACCACATAGCGGAGAGTACATTTCGCTATTTATAAAACGCTAATCGGACATTCTATTTCTTGGAAAATCGTTTCTTTATGGCGAACAAGAAGGGTAGATATGACGGTGCAACCGCACAATTGGTCCCTCGAACCGGACTTTGATAGTAACCCGCCCAATCAGGTTCAGACCTGGGAATCGATACGATATTCTCATTGGCCGTTCGAAGATTTGGGGACTTGCGTGTCGTATAGTAGGCATAAATATTGAAGTTTTGTATGTATTAGTTAGGTATAATAGCTTTATATATGTACTTATATATTTATGTACGAATATGGTAAATGCCCTCCATCAATTTGAGTGACTTATGCAGATGATAGATATCATTTTGGGACGTTTTTGCTTGGACGTAATGGATTAAGAATTGTTTTTATTTAATTTAATATATGCAATTGAAAGGTGCATTGTGCATATAACAGACAGAAACATTTTGTCAGGTAAAATTGTATATAAAAATGTATAAAAGTTTCTGTGAAAGATAAGTAAATAAATAAAGAGGAAATTGTACAAACTGAAGAACTTACAAAGAGAACTCGCCAACTGTTCTCTTTGTAAGATAGATAGATAGATAATTTTATTTCAAACAGCCACAACAAAAATAAGTGGGTTGAAACAAGTCCAAAACAATTTACAAATCAAAAAAAGTGACATTAACATATATCTATTACATATTGATTCAAAAAAAGGTAGTATTCTTATCCGAAAAAAAACAAATTTAACTAAGAAGCTTATATAATTACTAAAAGTTAAATATTAAGTCACAATACACCCAGAGGTAAATATATTTCTTAGCAAACTCAGAAACTACAACTTAAAGTAATCCTCAAATTCATAAGGTTCCAAATTAATTAGCAAACTAAAGGTTTCTTTCTTGAATAATTTCAAATTATTTATATTTTTAATTCGTTGGGGAAGTTTATTGAAAAACTTTATACTTGAATAGCAAGAACCTGTTTCAAATAAAGACATGGTGTGCAACGGGTAATTATAATTTGTTTGAAATCTTGTATTATGACAATGATCTGGCGGAAGATGTTCGTATTTTCCTTTATATTTGAAATTAAAAATTAAGCACTCATAAATATACAGCGCAACAACTGTAAGTAACCTATTAGTTTTAAATTTCCCACGATACGATTCCCTCAAAGGAAGCCCAAAAATTATACGTAACACTTGTTTTTGAACTCGAAAAAGTCTAATAATACCTAAAGTGTTGCCCCATAACAGGATAGCAAATTTCAGTCTTGATATAAAAACTCCATAGTATATAGTAATTCAAACATTTTTTTTCACAATATTTACTTAGAATTCTTATGCAATAACTGAGTTGATTTAATTTTTTACCAATATGTCCAGATAGGAGCTCCAATTTAAGTTTTCATCCATAGTGAGACCCAGGAAGGTAACTGACTTATTTAGAGATAAATTGTCATACATTATGAAACTGTCAATTCCTATATTAGATTTTTTTGTATGAAATATTATAATTCTAGTCTTGGCTATGTTTAGTAATTGATCATTTTCAAAACTCCATTGTCTTATTCTATGCAATATTTGTTCTGCTTGAGTTTTTAAAGTAATTAAATCTTTTGATGTTATAAGTAGAGCATTATCATCTGCATAATTAATATGCGTATGCAAAGTATTTATTAATATGTTGCACAGATCAATGATATAAATATTATATAATAGAGGACCTAATACGCTACCCTGTGGCAAACCTCTTTCAACTAATTTTGGAACGGAGTTCTTCAGTTTGTAAAGTACGATAAGTATTGAGCCTCTGTACATCTACCCCCATTCAGTGCGGGAAATTATAAAAAAAAATGGTTTTCACCAAGAAAAATTACCTAATTTTTTTATATGTGTGAAAGTAAATATCAGTAATTAGTAACATTTAAATTAATTTTAGTAATACTTACAAGGAAATACACCCAAGTGTATCTCCCCGATTTTGATAAAATTTGGTAGAAATGTAGAACGCTGAAAAATATTTGACACGTCTTTTTTTTGATCCCCATGTTCTGATTCTAGGGCACGTAGAGAAGTGTCAATGTTTCTCCTAAAAACACATTTTTTTTTGGCAATATCTCAGAAACGGGAAGAGATCAACTCATTCCTTATTAGCATCTGAACATTTTAGGTTAAAAAGAAAACAGAAGCGAACGCCCTAGCTGATTAGGGGGTTAAAAAATACCATGTTTTCTCGGCCCTGCACACAAAAAAATAATTACTCAATTTGAATATAAATGCATCACATTGAATATAACATAACTTCCTAAATAAACAAGAAGATGATGTATTTATATCGACAATAAAATTTGTTCAATTTTCCAAACCCGTGAATTTGTTAGACGAAACAATTTTTTAGTTCAAATGTAATCAATATAGTAAAATCATTATGAACATATAATATTTTCACCATAAAAATAATTATTTTAGATAAAGTAAATAAATAATTTTCTCAACTAGAAACTATCATATTTATGCCTTAATAATTTAGGTACATTTGATAGAAGTATATAAAAGTATTATTTGAAGCATTGCCATTATTTGCTTCCAAAGTATAAGTACATTGAACTGATAATACTTACCTGCTTAATCTAAGCATTTCTACTATATTCAAGGGTAATAATTACCTACTAATTTTGTGTCTGTAACACCAAAAAACCTCGATAGGGGAAAATCAATAAATAAAGAAATATTATGTAATTAAATGAATTTACTGTCATACTTTATAGTTTTACAATGTTTGGGAGAAGGTAGCGTATCGGGGTACTCCAGGAGTGCGCACGGGATATTGATGCGTAGAGATATAGATGTTATGCGTATCCGTCGTTGCGACCAGTGTTCTCGGGATACTTCCCACTCAATGCCTGGCCCTGGTTTCTAGTTGGAGCTGGTTATTGATATAATTTCAATCACTATAATAATTTGCTGGTATTACCTACTGAAAACTAATAACTAGTAAATACTTACATATGTTTGTTAATGTACACACCTACCATGTTCATATATTATCGACACAATGGCGCTGACTCTAAGTATTATTTCAAAGCTTTTTAAACCAGTAATCCTTTAATATTAGATAACACGTACGTACTTACCTTCGAATATTTTAATGGTAGCATCTGTGCATCAGCCCCATTCCACCCCATTCTCTAAGTAGCTGTGAAACGACTGGGTATCCATTTAGATTTACTTACACTCACAACCAACAAAAAAGTCACGCCAAGTAAAGCGTATGTATATGCAAAATCCCCTAAACCCCTTAAAAAAGAGGGAACCAATGACAGATAAGTTTTAGTGCAATAAATGGTGGAGTAAAATTCGTTTCAAATGTTTCAATATTATGGTAATTTCAATTTGATATTTCATGTTTTCAGTACAAAACATTTAATAATTTTATATAGTAATTCATTATACCAAACGTATAAGGGATTTTATTTTGAATCTACAGACTTTCTCACTATGATTGCATAGATTTATTCCTTACAACAATAACAATGTTCATTTGAAGGAAGTATACTTCAATGCAAATATTTATACTATTTGTTTTAAGAGTATATTGTGTTTTCAGAGAATTTACTCTTATGTTCTAACCAACAAGATTTAGCTCATTTAAATATACAGTGTGTTAAAAAAAGTTTGTCGGATATTTTACCCATTTGTAGTACTGGTGGAAATAAACAAAAAAGTCTTAGTCAACATGGGTCCGCAATTCAACTGTTTTTGACATATAGTCGATTGCATATTGTTTTAGTAGGATAAAAATTTTCAAAGAAATTCTGATCGCAATGTAAATTAAAGAAATGTTTATTTAAAGTAAAACTAAAGAAATTGTTTTACATGTCCCACCGTTCATTTCTAAGCACGCTTCACACCTTCTTATGAAAGATCGACGCAATCTTTCGAAAATTCCTGAAGTCCTCCGAATTTTCTCGCAACAATTTACGATTCGTTGCCTGAGTTCTTCCAAATTGTTTACAGATCGTGCGTACACTAATTGTTTTAGATGCCCCCAAACATAGAAGTCTAGAGGTGTCAGGTCAGGGGACCTAGGAGGCCATGCAGTTGGTCCACCCCGTCCTATCCATCTCTCGTTGTAATCTTGATTTAAGAAATTTCTAACTACGATGGAAAAATGCGCAGGAGCTCCATTGTGCATAAACCACATATTTAATCTGTTAAAAAGTGGCACGTCTTCCAACAAAACGGGTAATTCATTTCTTAAAAAATCCAAGTATACTTGTCCCGTTAAACGATTAGGGAGAAATACTGGACCAATTAAACAGTCTCCAAAAATAGCAAGCCAAACATTTAGCGAAAAACGGTTTTGGTGATGCAGTTCAACAACAGCATGGGGATTTTCATCTGCCCAGACGTGATTGTTATGAAAATTCAATATTCCGTCTCTTGTAAACCCAGCCTCGTCACTAAATAAAATCTTAGTCGCAAAATTAGAAGTTTCTGCCCGCTTTCGTAAAACCCAATGACAAAAAAACCCTACGTGCATCATAATCGAGAGGAGCAAGAACTTGCACGCGTTGAATGTGGTAGGGATAGAGCTGCTGTTCCCCGGAGAATTCTCCAAATGAGAGGATGACTGACGTTCAGTTCTGCGGCAAGTCTTCGGGTGCTAATATTTGGGTTGTCTTGTATCCGTCTCAAAATATCTAATTCTACTGCGGGAGAATAAACTGATCTAGGTCTACCAGAACTACCATTACTTTTAAATGAACCAGTTTCGGACACCCGGATATGAAGTCTTGAGAAAATCTTATCACTCGGTAACAACCGATTTGGAAATTCTTCGGCATACATACGCTGTGCTTCAGTGGCATTACCATTCGCACGACCGTACATAAAATGCATATTGGCCATTTCTGCATTTGTGTATTTATGCATAATTTGAGAACAAAAAAAAAATTGACGCAAATGATAAATAATATGATGACAGATGTCTGACAGAACTAATTTTAAGTCACAATCAGTTGTTTGACAAAGGGAACTATTCTCAAAACCGAAAAATGTTTTTTTTTTTATTTTAAAATATGCAATCGACTATATGTCAAAAACAGTTGAATTGCGAACCCATGTTGACTAAGACTTTTTTGTTTATTTCCACCAGTACTATAATTGGGTAAAATATCCGACAACCTTTTTTTAACACACTGTATATTAAGTTTCGATTTCTGAATAAATAAAAATATTCAGATTGATAATATTTTTATTTATTCAGATTCAGATTGATAATAGATTTTTTGTGTGTACAAATTTTCTTGTCAGTGTAGTCTATCTCTTGAAATTAGAAAGTTGGTCTAATATGTCAGGTTTTAAAATATACTTACTTTGTATATTGTAAAACGTTTTAATATAATATTCCCACATCGTAGTTATGGTTACCCTGATGTCATAGTAAAATACCTAATAGCGTTAGTAGGGGGTAGTTTAGTTTGCATGTCATGCTCAGTTGATCTGAAGTTTTCGACCAATGTGTTAGCGCAGTGCTGTAGTTGCCTATATAACACTTCTTTTTGTGTGTGTGTGTAAAAAGAACTCTTTCAGTGCATAAATAACTCATGAAAGCGACGACGAAAAAGTGTATGGGGTATCTTTTCGGATATTCTGTGAATCCCTGTTAAAATATAACAATATGACTTAGTTAAAGGCAGATTGCACAAGACTGGAATAGTGCCCTGTTTTTGCGTACAACACATCATGATTGCGAAAGGTGACAGTTATATTATTTGATCCTTTTGGAACCGTTCGCGAATATTATGGACTACGATTGGACCATGGAAGAACGAAGGGAAACACGAACTAAGAGCAGCCAGGGTATATCGGATTTTCTTTTGTTTTCTGTTGTCTTTTCGGAAAATGTATAATAATAATTAATTTTCAAACCTTTATCATTTTGATTTACGTCTGGATCTACTGGGCAATTATAAATTGTTATAGAATGTGTTAAAATTAATGATAATTAGTACATTTAGCCCAACAGTATAAAAGACCAATTACACCGAGAAAAAAGATTGCATTAAATGAAAAGTTTTATAACTTTTGGTTTTTATCATGTTCAACGAAAAGAATACCTTTTCTCAGAAAAGTGTTTATTTTAATTGAAAGTAGCGTGCTGTTTTGCCGGAAGACTATTTTCTTCTTAAGTACATGCTTTTCGATGAAAAGTAATCGTAATTAAATGGAATGTACCTCAGTTTTAATTAATATTTTATAATGTCTTTATAACTTCTGTTTAAGTAAGACAATACACATTACATATTATATTGTTATTATTATGTACATATTTAAATTTAACAACATATTTTAGTTTCTTTTAAGTATTATTGAATTATAACTAGTATTTTAAATAAAAAAAAGCCGGACGTTTTGGTTCATTTGCGTGGACACGCATGTTACATACATTGATTTAAAACTTTTGCCTTTTAACGGAAATGCAAGCACCTGTATTCAAGCTGACTGCTTTTTTACGCGGAAGTATTTTAGTTTTATTCATGTTCCCACGTGCATAAGTCTCAGATACACAAACAATGATGAACAAAAGTGAATATTTTTCGCGCGAGGTTAAAGAAATTTTAGAGATAATTGGAATCTTTTCGGTTAATGCTGATTTACTTATAAGCCAAGGAACTTTATAGCAGTTATATAGTGTTTGAAGGTTTTAAAACTGTTATACACGGGAAAAACGATCTTGTTGTTTTCACCCATTTTTCATGCATTTGGTTACAGTCATTAAATTATTACTTGATTTAGGAATATTAAAAATATTCCTGTATTCAATCAAACAAATAATTTGGTTAGTAGATTTATTTAAAGCTAGGGCAGTATTTATTAATTTAACTAAATATTTGCATGGAAGTAAAAATAAATATCGCATTTTATATTCCTATAGCAGTTTTCTCCCCATATAGTAAAGCAGATGAGCAGATATACTTATGTGTAGTAGAGAAATTGTCGCATAGATGGCGCATCTCCTATTTCATTCCAGTAACAGATAATATTTCGCACAAAATGGGCTGGAAACTACGGTCGCAATATACTAATCTGATATGTTTACTATAGAACAACATCTGATAGGAGTCATCGCCATTGAAAGGACGATTTCTTTAACGGCACACCTAGAGTGCTAGGGTGGTCACTGCGACCAACTCCCTCAATATTACTACTAGGATTTACAACATTCTAACGGCAAATCCCCTCCTTAGTGCATGGGTTTTTGGCGATAATTCATTTTCATTTCGATTGAAAATGATCAACGCATTTTTTTTTTGTTTTTACGCTTAAGTCTAAAATGGATAAATGTTTATAAGAAAAGGAAAAACCTCTTGAATCAACATGCTTACGGTTTTCCGCTAATCTGCATAGTTTTCAAATTAAAAATAAAAACTACTTGAATTAATTATTAACAAATCTTTCACTTAAAAGAATTAACTGTTTCAACCAAAAATATATTATTTCCGAAGAAATGCGTGACTTTAAAATTATATTCCTTTTCAAGGAAACACCAAATAATCATGTTGGCCATATAGAAAACGCAAACACTTTTGGTCCTTTATTTAAACTTAAAATTAATACTACATATATAGAAATCCCCCAACGTAAATATAATCTGCTTCTACCTTAAACTGCCTAAAATAAAGGAATTATGTATATGCATTTTGGTGTTATATTTTATTTTCATGATAAAATTTTATGGCTTTAAATGAAAGACAATGTTTACTTTATTAAACAACGTTTCAACAATTTAATGTCTTTTTCAAGTTTCGAGAATTGCTATTACAAGACACAATATTTATTGCAATATAAAAGTAAGCAATAATAATTTATATTAATTAGTAGAGAAAAGAATTGAAAGTATATGGCCCTTCTTCATTCAGTTTATTGTTATAATTATATAGACTACACGTTTTGGCCTACCTAGTAAGCCATCTTCAGGTCTCTTGTGTCTATAACACAAGTGCAATATGTTATCGTACTCCTCTCATCTATAAATTTAAATGTATTACCTAAATTCATTATCTAATTTATTATCTAAAATTTAAATTAAATTTTCAAAATTACCATTATTTCAACAATACACCAACTTGCGACAATTTTCATTTTGAATTTTCTTCCGACACATAGACCTGAAGATGGCTTACTAGGTAGGCCGAAACATGTAGTCTAGATAATTGTATATAATATAATTAACTGAATGAATAAGGAGAATATACTTTTCTCTATATGCTAATTGATTCCGATACTTCATTTATTGGGACAATATGAATGCTGCTCTGTGGAGAGACATTAAATTGTTGAAACGTTGTTTATTAAGTAAAAATTGTCTTACATTTAAAACCATAAAATGCCATACACATTTTGTCATGAAATTAGAATATAATTGACTAACTAAAAAAAAAAAATCAATTCTACTTTATGTAAAATTTATTTAAAAAAATTAACACAGTGGAAATAAGTACTAGAGGATAAAAGAAATGGCTGTGATATGAATGTAACGTACATATACATTAAATCGCTGTTAAAATAATTGAATTTGTAAGTCTTGTTTCGATACCAAAATGTCGTTGCCTTAAATATTGGAACTTTAACAAAAATTTAATTGAAAATATAAGTATTTGTCACTGAAATTATTTTTCAGAAATAATTTCGTGTTATTTAATATGGAATATGTAATAGTGGTGTTGTCGACACTCGTCTCTCGAAAGAATACAGTCACTGCTTCTTATGATTAAATGGTTTAATGTATATACTATTACAATATTGCATATAACTTTCGTATGTAATATAATTACGTGAACTCTTAAATAACGTCTCTACTCAACACTTCGCCATCTTCTCTACTACTACTCACTACTACTACCAACCCTTATTTTCAAAAATTCCCCAACTCTATTAAAATTAATCGTTAACAATGGTATAATTTAAATCTATTTTGTTTTTTTTTTTTTAATTTAGTAGAAAACAGTTTTTTTGTACGGAAATAATCTTATAATGGAATAAAGAACACAAATATTAGTTAGTTTAATAGCACGATCAGTTAGATAATGTTATTTTTCTTTTGTGACGTAAATGTTATATCGAATTAAAATTAACATATTTCCCTGGAGCTATTGGTTTATTATATCATTGTATTAGAATGCGACATGTAGTAGATGTCCATGCAGATGTATGTATCTGTTTTTAAAATATTGTGTTAGTCCTTTACATTTGTTGACGTTTGAATTTTATTGAAAAATATAATTGAAGAATTTAAATAACGAACATAATAAAAAGAACATGTATTTAAACAAAATTTATATGGTTGGACGGAAATAATTAAGACACTGCATAACATACACAAATAAATTAGAAACAATATTTGTGTTCTTTATTCCATTATAGATATTATTTAAGATTATTTCGTAAAAAAAAATCATAGAAACGTAAAATAAATAAATATAAGGACATGTCTGACTAACAATTAAAACATGGTTTTTTTTTTAATTATTTCCCATAGTAAACCAAAATTCAAATTTCCCGCAATTATATTTAGTAACTTCAACTTAAAGGTATTCAAATAACTATTAATCTAATACAAAATCGTAGGTAATTTCATGCTTTAATGTTGAAGTTACTAAAAATAATTGCGGGAAATTTGAATTTGGTTCACTGGGTTAAGTTTATTTTTATTCATTAATTACAATTTTAAGGTCATTTGTGATTTATGCCCGATGAATGAGAAAGATTTGTATGTGGAAAAGAAACGTTTAGTGGCAAATATCGTTTCTGGGTAAATAGTTTTTCATTTTTGTACCATTATTACTATTATTGTTACAGTATCTACACCCATAATGTTTGTAACCTAGATTTTTCGTTATTTTATGGATTTTTAGAATGTGTAAAAAATCAGAATTTCCACAACACCAAAAAAACAGCAACTACCCACATAGTCAAATTTAATTTGCCCGCAATTATTCTTAGTAATTTCAACGTTGAAACGAAAAATTACTTACCCTTCTGTACTACATTGATAGTTAATTTTAATGCTTTCACGTTGAATTCACTAAAAATAGTGGCGGGAAATTTAAATGTGGCTATTTAGGGAAATAATTAAAAGAAATCGCTGATGCTTAAAAGTTCTCGAAAACTCCCATGGCTATAATTAAAACGTGGAACTCTACATATCATCTATATTACATCTACGCAGTGTCATATCCTTATCTTATGCCGTTATAATTGTGAGAAATTCAAATTATAATTCTAACATAATTAAATATAAAATCTAACAAGTGAAATTTTTGAGAGAAGTACCTAAATAATAAATCACGATAAAGAAATAATAGCTAAATAAAAAAAAAAAACCTAAAAATTTCGAGAACGTATACTCTTTAAAGCAACAACATGACATTTTAACAAGTTCATTTCATTTATAACATTTATGTAGACATCAACAATTTAAAGGAACATGTTGGAAGTTCTCCTCAATCTTGAAACCTTCCTATAAGCCCATAAAATCATACAGTCCGTTGCGGATTACCTCCTAACAAAAGTGAACAACCCAGTTGCCATGGATACCCAACAAAACAGTATATCTTTTCGTCGTATTTTACCTTATTGATCAAACAAAATCTCTCATTATATTATTAAGCGTAAAAGGTCGAAGAGAAAATGTTTTTATTTATTCAATTCAAAGAGTATCCCTAGATTTACGTTTTTAAATATACCATTGACGGACGAAACGACCACGATTTGCCTTTTGTTTATATTTAGAGGTTTTATATGAATCTTCTTTTTCCATTACAGATATATGCAACATAAAATGCATTAAAGAAATAAGGTGTTTGTTTTTTTTGCCTTTACTTTCGTAATCTTACAGGTCCTGATGGAAATTTCGTAGGTAGCATAGATATGGATGACTTCTCTCAATTCGAGGCGTTCATCAACAGCGATGCGTCGCAGAATAACGGCAACTATTTCGGGGAGTCTCTGGGAACGACATCTGGCGGCAAACTCCTGAACGTCATAGTTGAACCCAAACGACCAACAGGGTAATCAAAATTCTACACTCTGTATAGATCGATACTACCTCACAGCTAAACTGTATTAACTCATATTCTGCTAATTCTACAGGAGAGCGATTTATAAATCATAAAAACAATTGATTTCAAACAATAAGATGATTTTGGAAGTAATAAACTTGTATGAAAGCTACTACGTAGGATTTTTACTATTCAGCACATGAAAAAGAAGCTTTCAACTAATCACAATTTGACCTAATACCATTTTATCAAAAAACAGTGGAGTTAATACAATTTAACTCTGAGGTACTGATGTTTAATATAATTTTATAATATAAGCTATGTTCCAACCACCAGTTCTAAACCGTTTTTTAGGTCTAACAAGAAACGGCACCCAAATGTATCTCTCCGATTTTGTTAAAATTTTGTAGAGATGTAGAACATGGAAAAATATTTGACACGTATTTGTCTAATGGGGATTCAATGAAATGAAAATTCTATACCAGGTGATTCAAAATGATTGTCGTAAGAAAAAAACTGTGTTCCGGAAAAATTTATCTATACTTATTACCAATTTAATGAGCGAAGTTAGCTACATACAAATTTCATACATTAAATGAATTTTCTTGACATTTAGCGACATTGGCGTGCGTGTTGTAGTATCTTTCGATTATTTATCTTATAATTTTTTCAAATCGTTTATATTTACATCTAATATCACCAACAATAGTATTTCTGAATACTGTAAGAAAATAAGGGAATTTATCTGTGGTAATCAGCTCAACAAACAGGTAAAAAATCATTATTAACATTAAGTGAAATAGTTTATTACATTTTATAATTTTATAGGCTTATCATACACTTCAGCGCAATGAGCTGTCAAAGAAAGTTACATTTTCATCCCTATAAAGTTTCTACGGTACAGGAATTATTACCATTAGATCACGATAGGCGATTGGAATACTGTCATTGGTTTAATAACAATTTAAGGGACGATGACTTGCTAAACAAATCATTTTTCTCGGATGAAGCCTGGTTTTATCTAACAGACTATATCAATTTACAAAACTATCGTATCTGGTCTGCAGAAAATCCACACGAATTTCGAGAAACGCAATTGCATCCCGTAAAAGTTGGAGTTTGGTTAGCTATGTCCAGGCAACGAATAATAGGGCCAATTTTCTTCGAGCAAACTGTAACAGCCCAACGTTACCAACAGATGTTGGAATTGTTTATTGCAGAGTTACAAGAAAATGAGCTTGAAGCAGGTTATTTTCAGCACGATAATGCTCCAGCACATACTGCTCGACAAACCTGCCAATATCTTCAACAGTTTTTTGCTGACAGGTTCGTTAAAGCACAAAGATGGCCACCAATGTCGCCTGATCTAACCCCATTAGATTACTTCATGTTCGGCTATCTAAAAAATAGGATCTGTAGAAACCGCATGCATACTATAGAAGAACTGCGGGGATGCAGTTTTGTCACTTAATAATTATACTAATTGTATGTTATGATTTAAAGTAATAAATAAATTTAGTTAAACACCAGTTAGTACTGAATTGTAAAATCATAATTTAGTAAAGTTAAATTAATTACATTTCATTTTTACAAGCAGAAACACCAATCTATACTCGTTTATATAATGCGAGTTCAAATATAGATTACGTTTTCCTTATTTATGACAGATCCGTTTACTTTCTTATGTTCCAACACTGACTTAGTTCAAACCTTCATTACAAACACCCGGCATATACCTACACCCTGTTACTATCTATAGGAGCGGAATTGACAATCATTTTGAATCTCTGCGTATGTTGTACAAAATTCGGTAAAATAGATAAACAGCATAGACCTATTTAAAGCCAATTATGATTTAATTAATCTATACCCCCATTTCAAGAAAGCTGAATATCGTAATTTATAGGAGAACTTCATCACCACCAAGATGTAATTCATTTTGAAACAGTTATGTACCATTTATTTTTCACAGACATCCCCTACCAGACTCACCACCAGATAGCAGCTCAGAACATCCGTACAGCCCTCAAGAGAATTGCGAAAACAATCTAAACGCCTCAGAAAATATATACTCATCATTAGGGCAGCAGATATACAAACCGACGCTTTTGAACCCTATAATCACGGATAACTTGATCATAGGATCTCATATAGTGGTGTCGGAACCCAGTACCGAATCTCATTTATTGGAAAACGGAACCATTTTGCAAGATAACCGGTTGTTGGATAACGAAAATTTAAGAACCGGCACAAACGGTCTCCTAAACAGCAGATTACTGCAAGAAAACGATACGAATCTCCTCAGCGAACGTATAATCATATCGGAAGGTAATATAGATTCGAACCAGCAAAATTTCGTGGAGAATTGCCAAAGGAATGACAGTTTATTGAGGAGGAATACCAACGATTTAATCCTGGTTAAAAATCCTGGGGAGTTCGACAAGTCACAATTGGTGCATTTAGGTTTCAATGCTAACGTTGATATGCCCCAAATTGCGCAGCAGAATTGCGAAGCCCCGCCCATGGAAAATATCGTCTACACTAACCTGCAAAACGTCTCTAAAAAGCGGAAGTTGTCACAAGATGTGCCTTTAGTTAAAAGTGAACCAGGTAAACCGTGTCATCTGTAATAATTTTTTTTGCTAATTTTATAAACGATTAGAACACTGTTCTCCGAGTCAATTGAGTCCACCTAGTAACTTAACCTCATCTTTGGACGACGAATATTCAGCGTCGGAAAGTTGCTTAGCGGACACCCAGTATCAATGCATACGTTTCACGGCGTTTCAGCAGAGCAATTGGCACTCCTTGTGTGATCAAAATCTGACGGAATTGTAAGTCAATTTTTGATATTATATAATGGTTATTTTATGAACACTCTGTATGTTATTTTTTTTTTAATTCGGAAAGGAAAAACGTATTTGCTGAATTTTTAATTTAGTAAACATTAATGTTGTTTTGTAGAGCCCTCTATGATTATTATCAATATTTAGGATTAAAGATTAAATTTTATAGTTTTTTTTTTTTTTTGTAAATTTTAAAAGGGATTACGAATATTTGACATCAAACCCCATTTTTTAAATAAATTATGTTTTTTTTTTTATATATTTACGCGATACAATTACTATAGATTTCGAAAAAATAATTGATGATGATTTTTTTGTGATATTTTTATTATTTCGTGAATACCCTATATATGCATGACTGCATCGATTTTTGATTTTAGATTTAAGGAAACTGTATGGGTATACTGAATTTTTAAATTTGATTTTTTTTTAATTTAAATTTTAATATTCTTAAGTGTACCCCCAATTATGGTTATCCTTATTTAAAATTAAATTTTGCAGTTTGCTATAAGTTTTATGAATTAGACACGAAACAATTTACATCTTACCCCATATTTTTAATTTCGAATTTTTTTAATTTTAGTATTCTTTAATTTATTATTTAAAATTAAATTTTGCAATTTCTGATAAATCTCGTTAATTAGACGTTTAACAATTTTTATCTTACACCTTATTCTTAAATTTATTTTTTTAAATTTTAATTTAAAAATGAAATTATTTTATATTATTATTTTAAAAATTTAAAATAAAACTGTATTTAATAAATTTTTAAATTTGATTTTTTAAATTTTAATTTTAATATTGTTGAACGATGCCCTCTATTATGATTATGATTATTTAAAATTAAATTTTGCGGTTTTGTATAAATTTTATTAATCAGGCGTTTAACAATTTTCTTCTTACCCCTTCTTTTTAAATTTAATTTTTTTAAATTTTATTTAAAAATAAAATTTTGATAATTATTATAAAATTTTAAAAAATCAAATTAATTCAGTAAACACGGTTTTATTTTAAATTTATAATATCTTTTATATTATTATGTTATAAATTTAAAATAAAACTGTGTTTACTGAATTAAATTTGATTTTTAAATTTTTGATTTTAGTGTTCTCTATTAAAATTTACAATCTTCTATTAATTTTATCAATTAGGTGTTGTTGCATATAGGCAATTTTCATCTTACACCTTATTCCTAAATTTTTTTTTTTTATTTTAATTTAAAAATGAAATTATTTTATATTATATTATAAATTTAAAATAAAACCGTGTTTAATAAATTTTAATTAAATAATAAAATTATTTTCTATTATTATTTTATTTATATTATAATATTATAAATTTAAAATAAAACTATGTTTGCTGAATTACATTTCATTTTTTAAATTTTGATTTTCATATTCTTGAACGGTAACCTCTAATATGATTATGATTATGATTATATAAAATTAATTTTTTCAGTTTGCTATAAATTTTATGAATTATATGGTTAAGAAATTTTTAAAATTTTAATATTTTTGAGTCCAGTAGGGGGCACTATTATGATTATCATTACTTAAAATTAAATCTTGCAATTTTCTATAAATATTAATTAAGTTAAATTTAACAATTTTCACCAATTTTACCTCATATTTTTAAATTTAATTTTTATAAATATTAATTTATATTATTATATTATAAATTTAAAATAAAACTGTATTTACTGAATTAAATTTGACTTTTTAAATTTTGATTTTAAAATTTTGAGCGGTACCCTCTATTATGATTATCTTTATTTAAGAATAAATTTTTGAGTTTGCTATAAATTTTATGAATCATACATGAAACAATTTTCATCTTAGGCCGTATTTCTAATTTGGAATTTTTTAAATTTTAATTTTAGGATTCCTGAGTGGTACCCCCTGTAGTGTATATCATTATTTAATATTAAATTTTACATTTTTTTTCTAAATTTTATTAATTAGGGGTTTAACAATTTTTATCTTACCTAAATCTTATTTTTAAATTTAAATTTTTAGTATTCTTAAGTTGCAGCCTTTGTTAGGATTATCATCATTTAAAACTAAATTTTGCAAGTTTATTTTTAATATTCTCGTGCGGTACCCCTCTATTATTATTATCACCATTAATTGCTACTTATTTTGAAAAAAAAAAAAACTATTTTTTTTAAATCTAAAATTTGATCTAACAGAAAAAAACTTTGTTTACTCACTTTTAAACTGTTGAATTTTTTTTTTTTTATTTTATTTAAATTATCGTTATTTAAAATTAAAGTTTTCTGTAAATTTTAAAATAGCTCTCTTTTAATTAATCTTTATTTTAATAAATAGTAAAAATACCTAATTTCCTTATTTATTTGCCACTCGTATTTCATATAAGTAAGTAAAATAATGTATTTTTTTTTAATCAGACCTCTATCATTCATAATTTAAAGCTTTTTACAGATTCCTACGAATTTTCAATTTAAACTTGATATTTATGTTCCAATATTATTCACTTACACTATTTTTTCTCTTAATAGCATCATATTAAGATATTAAACGAATTAAATATCCTATTTAATAAGTTTATATTTTTTCTATTGTTCACTTTTTTTTTTTACAATTTCACAGGCCAGTACCCCACTATCGTGTGGACGCAGATAAGGGATTTAATTTCTCAAATGCAGACGATGCTTTTGTGTGCCAGAAAAAGAACCATTTTCAGGTAAATCTAAAAGTAAATATCGAATCGAATATACAATGCCTTCATTTATTAGTGGACATTTTGTAAAGACGTCATTATTGCTTAATACAACACGTAACACTAATATTTAAAAAAAAGGCATGGGTTTCTGATAAAGTAAAGTAATTTTATTAAATAATAATGAATGATTTAATTATTTAAATACATAATTGATAAGTACTTAATGAAGACTCTGTATATATCAATATTAAATATACAGTAAAATTGATACGAAAGGACTAATTCAAATTTTTACATACAGATAACTTGCCATGTTCAACTGCTAGGTGATGCTCAGTTCGTTAAAACTAACGAAGGCTTTCAGAAAATCTCAAGTTTCCATTTACATTTCTACGGTGTAAAACACGACTGTCCCACGCAAACTATTCGTGTCGAACAGAGCCAGAGCGACAGGAGTAAGAAGCCGTTCCATCCTGTACTGTAAGCCTCTCATTTTGATTTTAATAACGATAACAAAAGTTAAAAAAAAGTGTCTCGTGTAGTGTCGAATTGGTGAATTCACAAGTCACCAAGGTCACCGTTGGCAGATTGCATTTCAGCGAGACTACATCGAATAATATGCGAAAGAAAGGGAAGCCGAACCCGGAGCAGAGGTATTTTCAGGTAAATCTCAATCGTGTCTGCTTTATTCGCAATTAATTTACCTGTTTGAAAGTTGGTAGTCGGACTGCATGCCCACACGACACATGGTAATTTCCCCGTAATCAGCCATGCGAGTCAGAAAATCATCGTTAGAGTAAGTTTTAGATCGGAATGATTACAGTTTTACCTAATTTTAACCTTCGACAGGCTTCGAATCCTGGGCAATTTGAGAATGATGTAGAGTTGTGCTGGCAAAAGGGACAAACGCAGGTATAAATTAATTTTCTACTTCTTTTTTTTTGCAACGGCATAACAATTTTGAAATGTAGGATTCGATTTTCCATGCCGGAAAAGTTGGCATCAACACAGACCGGCCGATGAATGTTTAGTCGTGCATGGCAATCTGAAAATAACCGGTCATATAATCCAACCGAGTGACATCAGGGCTAAGAAGAACATTGTCGAGTGCGACACGAAGGAGCAACTGAGAAACGTACAAAGATTGAGAGTCGTAAGGTAAGTTTTTTCCTATTTTTACAAAGAGCGAAGGTCCTAGGGAAGTTTAATACCACCCTGCGGCATTTCGATTTGTCATCTATAAAAAAAATAATAATCCTAATATAACTTAACATCAACCTGTGCTATTTCAATTTGTCAGTTACTTATAGAAACAGTCCTGATACAATTTAACACCACCCTGCGGTATTCCAATTTGTCATATACGAAAAATCCCACGATTTCATTCAATGTAGCATTCAATAATAACACTCCTTGTTCAATTAACTCCACCTTGCGATATTCCAATTTATTATTTACAAAAAACAAAGGTCCTAATACAATTTATTACCAACTTGCGGGACTCTAATCTATATTATATTCGTTATTTACGAAAAATCATGATTCTTATAAAATTTAATTGTATTTGTACAAAAAAAAAAAAAACGAAAGTCACGCACTCACTTAGCATAACCCCGTACTATTTCTAAGTTATTATATATTTTTTTTTTTCTTGAGGTAGCGGCTTTTTTTAAAAATGAATTAATTTTTTTTACCAATTAAAACATTCTTTTTCGACGTTTCGACAAGCTTTTTTTATTATTGTCTTCTTCAGAAATTATTTACTACAATTCATTTTTTATACACATTTAAAGACAACATAAAACATTTTAAAAATTACTTTAAAATTTTTCTAAACATTACTAACAAGGTTATTTGTCACGTACAATATTAACTATGTGTGAAGCATACTAAAGCTTTAAAAAAAGCCGCTACCTCAAGAAAAAAGAAAAAAAACATAATTTTACATTATCGGCTAAGAACAAATTCCATCAAATTAAGTTATTATTTTGTTAAATATTTAAGAAAAATAACGGTCTTAGCTCAATTTAACACCACCTTGCGGTATTCCAATTTGTCGTATACGAAAAATAGTAATCCTATGAATTCACACCACCCCACTGTGCTCTAATTTGATTTTCCTGTAAAATAAAAACTAATAACATCACCCTGTGGTATCCAATTCGTATTTACGTAAAACAAAGGTCACATAATCATTTCACGTCACTCTGTAGTATTCTAATTTGCTATTAAAAATAATCATAATAACAACAACACTCCTTGTTCAAATAACTCCATCCTGCGGGATTGCAATTTGTTCTTTACAAAAAACAAAGGCCCTAATACAATTTAATACCCACTTGCGGTACTCCAATCTATGTATATTATATTCGTTATTTGCGAAAAATCATGGTTCTTATGAAATTTAATTGTAATTTAACATAACCCTGCAATATTTTAATTTTTATTAATATTATTATATATAAAACAAAGGTCACATGATCATTTCACGTCACTCTGTAGTATTCTAACTTGCTATTAAAAATAATAATAATAACAACAACACTCCTTGTTCAAATAAATTCCATCCTGCGGGATTGCAATTTATTATTTACAGAAAACAAAGGTCCTAATACAATTTAATACCAACTTGCGGTACTCCAGTCTATGTATATTATATTCGTTGTTTGCGAAAAATCATGGTTCTTATGAAATTTAATTGTAATTTAACATAACCTTGCAATATTTTAATTTTTATTATATTTGTTATTTAATCAAAATAAAGGACATAGCTCAATTTAACACCACCCTGCAGTATTCCTATTTATTTGCGCAAAATAAGCATGCTCGTAGAATATAAGAGTACAATTTGTTTTTACAAAAAAAAAAAGTGAAATTCTTAGTACAATGTACAGAACGATATTTTTGTGCAATTTAATTTCCACCCTGTAGCAGTCCGATTTGTTATTTACGAAGAACGAAGTCATGTTAGGGTATATCGAGCAACTAATAAACAGAGGATTATTTAACTTGTTTATTTATATTTAAACATCGCGTAACATGACTTATGTGTACGTCAAAAGTCAAGACCATAGACAAGGGCAGAACATCTAAAACTAACTTATTTCCTATAGCTAAAATTCCAACAAGTCATCCAACGATTTAACATAACCCTTTAGTATTTTAATTTCTTATATTTATTATTTAGGAAAAATGACGGTGTTAGCTCAATTTAATATCACCCTGGGGTATTCCAATTTATTTACCAAAAAAACAAAGGTCATAATACAATTTAATACCGCCTTTAGGTACTCCCAACTTGTTACATTTATTTTTTACAAAAAAAAAACAACGGTTTTAGTATAATTTAATACCACCTTACAGTACTCCAATTTCTTATTTAAGACAGCCAAATATCTTATACACAATTTAACGTCATCTTGCGCGACACCCATGTTTTATTTATGAAAAGAAAGGTTCTAGAACTACTTAAAATAAGGTTGCTGTGTTACAACTTCTTTAAAATGTTATTGAAGGAGTACTTACTTAATATGATACAGCACCACCCTGCAATATTCCAATTTGTCTTTTACGAAAAGCAACGGTCCTAATGCGATTCAACACCACCCTGTGGTACTCCAATTTTTATTTTTATGAAAAGAAATGGTCGTAGTAGGATTTAACACCAACCTGGGGCAGCTTAATTTGTTTGTAAACACGTCTCGTGTCCTCATCAGGTATGAATATGAGCCCGAATTTGCTTCGCAACTCCATCGACCTGTGGATATCGAAGATACAGGCGTCATAGCTCAAGAAGTGGCAGAAATCTTGCCGGAAGCTGTCAGTCCGGCAGGAAATTTGCTATTAGATGATGGGACTATGATCGATAACTTCTTGGTAGTGAATAAAGAGAGGATATTTATTGAGAACATTGGTGCAGTGAAGGAATTGGTCAAGGTGACGGATAATCTGGAGACACGTATCGATCAGTTGGAACGTATCAATCGGAGATTGAATAAATTGAAGCGTGGTGACAGTTTGAAGTCGACAAGTACAGGTTTGTGTGATTTTAATAGAAAGGGATGCGATATCCAACTGGGACATTGGATTTTTTTGAACTTCTAGTAGAAATTTGATTTTGAAACTTGCAGTGTAGACATGGCCTGCTGTGATCTATTTAAGGAAAATATTTTCAACTTTATAGCACTTTCGGTATACAGGGTGTTGATATTAACTTTTTTATTTTAAATGGAATGGTACAATTTTTATCGATCTAATGAATGTATCGAATCATTTGCAATTAGTTTACGTGAAGGTTCCCTATACCTAAACTCAACCGTTTTTGAGATATTTATAATTTTGTTGAATTTTTGGCGTTTGCACTGTTTCAAATAAAATTAAATAGCTGATGAGGTATCACATATTTAATGGTTCTACTAAAGTCGATGTAAATTCAAGAACATAGCTATAAGGTGTTATAGTAATAACCACTGAATCACATACAGGGTGTTCCAAAAAGGCGCCTCCAATGTGGATACCTTTAAGCTAACAAAACTTTTTTCTTTCAAATGGAACATGGTATTTTTTACTACAGCATTGAATGTAGCGCAAAATTCTACCTCGATTGATATTAATAATAATAATAATAATAATAATAATTAATAATAATAATACGGCATTTATTTGGAATGAAACAATTACAAATAGAGTCATTAAAATCAAACATGTCACATGTTACATTTGTCAAAATATATATAAAAATGAAAAAAAAAAACAAAACCAGGTAAAAATACCTATGGCGAGTCAACTTTCTACAGATATAAAAGTACATACAGATAAAAAATAAATGTTATAGCTATATAAGAAACACAAAAACAAACTGGATGTAGATGTCTTAGGCTCTGCTTATATATTCGTGCATGCTGTAACATTCCATTTCCAAAAGTTTACGTCTCACTCTTTGTTGAAATTTATTAAGGGGTAGCGATGTCAGATCCAACGGCAATAAATTATATACCTTTGGCCCCCAATAGTCGACGGAATGCTGTGTCTGCGTCAGTCTATGGTAGGGTGTTAGTAGACTGTTTCTATTTCGGGTTTGATAGTCATGATTATTTCCGTTAAGTGCAAAGTCTTTTTTATGAGAGTGCACGTATGTTACTAAGTGTAGTATTAAAATTGAAGGTAGTATTGAAACTACGGTTAAGTATTAAACACTTTAATGTTCTAAAACAGAGGTAAAACACTTATCTAGTGTATGTTGAAATAATAGAATGCAGGATAACAAAATGAAAATAAACAAAAGACGTTATTCTATATGACAAGCGTACGTGACTCTATCTACTATATATGTCAACTTCACTACATTGTATTTTCGTCTATATACCTAAAATCACTAACAGTTCACTTGATCTAATATAAGAAGTGCAGAATACTCTTAACAGGTAGCGTAAGTATCGACTCTCTTCTAAAGTAGGACCTGCAAGACTCGTTATACCTAAGTCCACATATAGCTCTAATTGCTTGTTTTTGCAGCACGAAGATTCTCTCTGCAGAACTGGATAAACCCCAAAAAATAATCCCATAGCTGATTAAGGAGTGGAACGAAGCAAAATAAGCTGATCTGACCGCTTCGTTGGTAGATACTCGCCTCAGTCTTTTTATCGCAAACAATGTAGATGTTAATTTAGGTGCGAGGGATTTGATGTGCTCTGTCCAACTCAGTCTGTTGTCAATTACTAAGTCTAGGAATTTAACGCTGCATTGCTGCTCTGCTTTTTTGGTGGTAAAGCGCAGTGTCTGGGTTTTACTGGTATTAATCTTTAAGTTATTTGCAGCAAACCAATTTTCTGCCTCCTGGACGATCGTTTTGGAGTGTCTTTGAAGGTCATCACGATTTTTACTAATTAGGGTTTGGTATACCTATTCTTAATAGTTTTTGAAGTATTAGCATTTCTTGCAAAAAATTGCTAAAAATATGCCTAAACTCCAAGTTTTAACCAAATAAAATGAGTTTTTTCCTACAAAACAGTCTGTACATTATTTGCTTAACTTATCTAAATATTTATGTTTCAGATATCTAATGTTCACTGTTTCTTACTAAAAATAATGCCTTTTAGTCATAGAGAACGTACATTAATTTTTAGATATTAGTAAGCCATGAGATGTGCTAACAAACAAGTGATATCCATTGTTGGTAATTTACCAAATTGCGCAGTGATAAACCTATGCAGTATTAACAAGTCATATCTTTTATAGTAAGTCCCAATGCTGTCAACTCCTTCACACATTTTCTTCTAACAAGTAAAATATTGTAAATCGAAAGAAATAAGAAAAACATTGAAAGTTACATATACAAATAACATTTTAGACTTATTCTACATTCACGAAGAATGTAACAATGATTAGATACCTACACTTATTTGCAATGAATACAAACCTCAAAAAAAAAATACAAAGGGAAATTAAAGCAGATATCCTAAATACACTCATAATATTTCAAATATTGTTCACTTACTAACCAGGTATTTTCTTTGTATGGAGCCGTCTGACATGGAGTCTCCGAAAACAATGCAGCCTCTTGGCTTTTTGTATTAAACTAGGTATTAAGTGATACAGACAGATAACATAAATCAGGAACAAACTATTAAAAGTCTTCGAAAATGTCCAATATAAATATTTTTTCAGGATAATAGTTTCTTAGTTTTTTTTTTTTAAATTTGATTTATTTTCCATGTATTTAATAAGCAGACAATAATATTAACATGTAATTTGCCGTCACATGATAATTATGGCTTATTAATATTTTATAATTACAATTACATAAAATTTGCTAATAATTGGAAAACTTGCAATGATAAAAATCTCAGGTATGGAAACCAAACAATGCAAAAAAGATAACGCATCATTCTAAAAAATAATATACAGAGTGTTTTTAGGAGAAAAAATATTTTATTTACTCGAAACTTGGAAATTAGTCATATTTTAGGCAATAAATGCTAATATCTCAAAAACTATCAAAAATAGGTATACCCTACCCTAATGTCAATCGATGTAGAATTTTAAGCTGCATTCAATGCTGTAATAAAAAATTCCATGTTCCATTTGAAATAAAAAAGTTTCGTTAGTTTAAAGATATCCACATTGGAGATGCGTTTTCGAACACCCTGTATGTGATTCGGTCATTATTGCCATAACACTTTCTACCTATTATTTGTCTATTTAGTGTTTTAACCAACGTCATTGATATGTCATACAAGTAAAGACAATCTTCTGATTTGACTATTTTATTCAAGTATTGCTATTAAAAAAAGAAGCAAAGTTTCCGTTTGTCTCGCAGAAAAAGATACAAGGAGTAATTTCATGAATGTGACAGATAGAGATAGCCATATTACTGCATTGTTTAAGTACAATATTTAAAATAGTGCATCGTTTCCGGTTTCTATCATGGCACTTGTCAGTTATCAAATCTAACCTATAACGTCGTTAGTTTGTGTATTTGGTTTATTATTAGTTGTTTCTCGCCTGTTTTTCGCTTTCTTTGTATATTTAATGCAATAGAATTAATCTGGGCCCCAGCAAAAGGATATTATAATAAAAATATTGGTAGGGATGGTTGTCGTGATCAAAATGTATTGAATATGTGGAATGAAGCACTACAACATTGCACACCCAACACCTGGGAGAACTGTGTGAGGCACACAAATAATTTAATAAAAAGTTGGTATGAACGGGAAAAAAAGTAGTGAAGATGGGCATCGAGCCAATAATAATTGTTAATCCAAACGAATCCTCAAGTTCTGAAGAAGACACGGATAATTAATTGAAAAAAAAGGAACTGTTGTCGTGACATGATAAGTCGGATTTCGAGGCCTGAATTGGCCGAAATGAAAATTTTGAATCACTTATGACATAAATAATATAATTCTGCGAAAAAAATAGGTCTTTTATTATATTTGTATCTTTTATTAAGGAGCAATCAGTAAACTTTGTTACTGTGTTAAATGTTTATTATTATACATTAGAAACAGAAATTCTACCAACTGGTGTTAACAGCATTTTAAAAGTGTCTCGTTGAAATTCATGACAGAAATTGCAATTGTTAAAAATATAGTGTGCCGAGTTGCTGACCCAGGCCACCGACAAACAATATTGCGAGTTTTCAACTTATGATCACATACTGTTTGAAAATTTCTGTATACCTCAGCTTTATCACCCCCTGCAAAATATAAAAAAATATATCGTTAACTGTTAGTATAAAAATATTAGTACTAAACACCTGGTATTGAATTTTAACATACGTAGTCGATTATGCCAATCACTCTAAGAGAAGAAGCAATCTCATATTAGCCTTCAATTACTTCTTGGATTTTATCATTAGTCCAAGGGAAGTCAATGTGATTATTTCTTAAATAGGCAATAACGTGGGATATTCTTTAAATGATTTTGCTAGGAGTTGATATCGGTAATAACATTTCCTCTGGTCTTAAGTCTGTGTTTCTATAAAATAAATTAATGAGATCTCCGAATTCAAATGTATGTGTAACATACTTACAAATTTGTAGGATTTGCTATACCGACTAGTAATACGGTTAAGCATTCGCATTACGGTATCTTTCTATAAACAATATCTCACGAAGAAATTGTGTTCATCCCCGAATTTCAAAATTAGTAGGACGCCTACGATTAATTCTTGGTCTTCTAACACGCCCAAAATGTTCAATTAATAACGTCTTCGTCATCAGAAAATTCCAGTAAATTCGTTAATATCAGAGTGACATCAAATGTCACAAACAATTATTTTAAGGTTATATGTTATGGTAATATTCAATTTGAGGGAGATATTAAAGTTTAAGCTTCGTACATAACTCCGCTCAAAATGAAACATTTTTTTGTTCGGTTCACGGTTCCAATAATGCTGTGACCAGTAGTATAATACGGTTTGAACGTAAAATTCGAACGAAAACTCAAAATCGAATTTAAACCAATACTGAAAAAACCGCGCATAAGATATTCTGTTTATACGGCTTTTAATTTGACTCCGAAGTATCGATTTGATTCATACGGACAAAAATCGATGACGTTGGTTAAAACTTAAAATAGACAGATAGTACGTCTTTGTACTTACATTGACATTAGTGGAACCACTAAATATCTGCTATCTCATGAAATATTTGAGTTTATTTGAAAGACTGCAAATGTCAAAAAATCAACAAAATTGCAAATATCTCAAAAACGGTCGAGTTCAGGGATAGGGAACCCTCATGTAAACTAATCGCAAATGACTCGCCAAATTCATTAGACCGATAAAAATTATACCATTCCATTTAAAATAAGAAAGTTGATATCAACACCCTGTATAATATATTACCTAATAGCATGAGTATAGCACAGCGTAGTATCCTTGGTCCGGTATTGTTTGTAATATTCCTAAATGATATCTACAGATCTTAATACAGATATGTGTTGCTATGCAGATGATACTAATATGATTGCTGGAGCTAAAAATGTTCAAGACATACAACGTATTAGTAGTAGTCTTTATAAAATTAGTAACCATTGGTTGTCCAATAATAAGCTGATTGTAAATAAGGATAAAACTGCAACGATTATCTTTAGAACAAAACAAAATAAATTAGATAAACCACCTACAATTGAGCTAGACAATCAACAAATACAAATTAGTGAGAGTATTAAATTTCTAGGTTTATATATAGATGAACATTTAGATTGGTCAGAACACATAAATTATTTATTAAAAAAACTGAATTCTATTTGTTATGGAGTTAGAATTCTCAAACATTATACTGATCAAGAAACTTTGAAAGTAGTATATCACGCGAATTTTGAATCGATTATCAGGTATGGAATTATGTATTGGGGAAGTAACAGAAGAATTCAGCAGTTATTTATAGCTCAAAAGAGGATACTACGAATTATAAAGGGAATGTCGTTTTATCAGTCGTGTCGTGGAGTGTTTCGCTCTGAAGGCATATTTACTGTTTATGGACTGTATATATACGTATCGTTGATATTTTTTTTTAACAATAGGGCTTACTTTAATGTTGAAAAGCAGCAATATTATACAACAAGATCCATAGATATAAACTATCCTATTCACAGGCTGTCTGTAACAGAAAAACATCCTTTATATATGTGTATAAAATTATTCAATAGTTTACCGAATTATATAAAAACCTTGACATTGATTGATAGTTTTAAGAAACAGTTGAAACAGTTTCTAACAGATTTAGAGCCTTATAATATGGAAAAATTTTTTATGAGAGAATCATAACTTCAAAATTCTTTTTTTGTCTTGCTTTTTGACGCTAGTTCATTTTGTGTTATTATGCAGTAATGTATTAGTGACTCATTATGAAATAAAGGCTCTTATTATTATTATTATTATTATACCGAAAGTGCTATAAAGTTGAAAATATTTTCCTTAAATAGACCACAGTGGGCCATGACTACATTGCAAGTTTCAAAATCAAATTCCTGCTGGAAGTTCAAAAAAATGACCCAGTTGGGTGGGACACCCTGTATATTCATCTTTTTTTAATATATTAATTTGCAGTAAATAGTTTGAAACATGTACACACGAAGAAGTGTTTCAAGCATCATTCTTGTTCGGAAGAGACAGAATTATGTTCGACTAAATTCATACAGATTATCATTATCGTCTTGGTCCTAATTATGGCATTTTGGTAAATGTTACACATTAAAATCCATTAATTTTTCAATTAATTAAAATCGATTCCAGCCTCGCAGCCATCACAACGTTGTACCTAATCGATGCATCCAGGCATAGGACTTTAGATCGAAGCGGATATCAATACAAACAAAGTTTTTTAAGTACAAATCCTCCTACTAAGATATCGAAGGCACGTACCTGGCCTACTGTGCATAGTAGAATCTCGACAACAGTTCCTTTTAAAGAACCTGGTATGTTTCCACAAAAAACAAAATTTATAATTTTTTTTTTATTTTTCTTTATTTTTTTTATTTTATTTTTTTTAATTTCTATTCAGGTATCACCCGGGCTAGCGTAGAAATAACCCCCATTAACAAAGAATTCTCACATATTCTAGGTAGACCATCCGATTGCATAGTGGAATCTCAGGATACGACTTATGATTCGAGCAATGCCTGTCAGGTATATATGAAATTAACACATTAAACGACTATTACTATTCTATTATTCTCCGAAAAGGTATACTGTTGTTCCTTATTCTACGACAAACCCAATGTGATTGGTGCCCCCGTCTTCAAGGAGAAGATACCCAAAGTGGTGCACCCGAAGAATAAAACTGTTCCCATTTCGTTATTGGACAAGAGCAAAGATGTAAAGCCGTTCAACTCGAACAATATCGACAAGCATCCCAGACAGAAACGGGATAGCGATGATATTAATGATAAAGATAACAGCTTCGATACGGCAGGTAAGAAACTTAAATTGCATATTTTAAAATAATTATTATTAATAAAAAAAAATAGCTGATGTTTTTAAAATGGGTAATAGCAAAATAATCCATTATCGATTATCCCATAGTTTCAAGCACAATCATTCCGTATTGAATTAAATGAAAGTTAATCCGAATAATCTAAAAAGATTACGAATGTTTTTTAAAGTAGATAATAGCAAAATTTAAATTATTGTTCATTATACAAATGTTTAATTCACATCTACCGCACTTATTTACAAACATATGACGATGAATTAAAAGAATGTAAACAATTTTAAGTAACTTTTTTTGGAAATATACCCCCAATCTCCATCTTTATCATATAGACAGTTTTAAAAACATCATACTGCGAATTTTTACCACACTAACAATAGACTAAAAAATATATATAACTGCAGTTTGAATTTTGCTGTTTGATAATTACGGGTGAAAAGAGTGAAAAAAAAAACAAACGTGAATGGTTGAATATAGGTTATGTAATACGACAGTCAAGATTTAAAAAAAAATTAAATAATAATACAATTATTTATTTTGAGATTATTAAGTTTACATTGTATACATGAACATAAATAAAGTTTACGCTATAGGAATTATAATTATTACCTAATAAAAATGGATCAATGTTTTTAGAATAGATAATAGCAAAATAATCTCTCGTAAATTATCCCATAATTTCAGACAAACATCAGTCACAATTACTTCATATCGAATTCAATAAAATATATAATCGAAGTAGTTGGGAAATTTATGAATGTTTGTAGGACAGATAATAGCAAAATTTCAAATGTTATTCTTTATGCAATTAAGGTATAAATTTTGAAGATGAGATTAATTTAAATGAGATATGTATGTATGTATATATGTGGAATGTATATACTTCATTAATAAAAATTAGTTAATGTTTTTAAAATAGGTAGTAGAAAAAAAAATCGATTGCAAATTTTAATTTCAGTTACAAATCACGATAGTAAGTTACATATTGGATCAAATAAAGTATTATATTAGCTCGAATGATGTATACTATTCATTAAAATGTTTTCAAAAGAGATAATAGCAAAATTTCTATTATTATGTACGTTTTGATGATAACATTGATTTAACCAAAGCTTTATGAATGTTTTTAAAACGAAGAGTAGCAAAATTTGAATTATTACTCTTCTATGAGGTGAAAGTATACGTTTTGATCACCGATTTAAATGAAATATATATTTAGAATAATTATTTTTCATAAAAGTTAGCTAATGTTTTTAAAATAATTAGTAGAAATGTGATCTGTTATAAATTATTCTAATTTCAAATCACGAGAATAATTTTCGTATTGCATTAGATGAAATATGTTATATAAATTGAAATGATCTAATAATTTACGAATGTTTTTAAAATGGATAATAGCAAAATTTGAATAATTATTGTTATTCTTTTATGGACTAAAAGTATACATTTTGATGATATCATCGATTTAAATGAAATTTATACTTAGAATAAATATTTTTCATAAAAGTTAGCTAATGTTTTTACAATAGTTAGTAGAAATGTAATCTGCTATAAATTATCCTAATTTCAGATCACGAGAATAATTTTCATATTGCATTAAATAAAATATTATATAAACTGGAATGATCTAAAAATTTACGAATGTTTTTAAAATGGATAATAGAAAAAAATTAATAATTATTATTCCTTTATGGAGTAAAAGTATACGTTTTGATGATGTCATCGATTTAAATGAAATATCTATTTAGAATAATTATTTTTCATAGAAGTTAGCTAATGTTTTTACAATAGTTAGTAGAAATGTAATCTGCTCTAAATTATCCTAATTTCAATCACGAGAATAATTTTCGTATTGCATTAGATAAAGTGTTATATAAACAGGAATGATCTAAAAATTTACGAATGTTTTTAAAATAGATAATAGAAAATTTTTAATAAGCATTATTCTTTTATGATGTTAAAGTATACGTTTTGATGATATCATCGATTTAAATGAAGTATACAATATTTAGAATAATTATTTTTTATAAAAGTTAGCTAATGTTTTTAAAATAGTTAGTACAAAATGTAATCTGTTATAAATCATAATATAATATAATGTTAGATCACCAGAATAATTTTCATATCGCATTAAATAACATTTTATGTAAACTGGAATGATCCAAAAATTGACGAATGTTTTTAAAATGAATAATAGCAAAATTTTAATAATCATTATTCTTTTATGGTGTGTATACGTTTTGATATCATCGATTTAAACGAAATATATATTTAGAATATTTTTTTTCATAAAACTTAGCTAATGTTTTTAAAATAGATAATAGAAAAATTTTAATAATCATTATTCTTTTATGGTGTAAAAGTATACGTTTTGATGATATCATCGATTTAAATGAAGTATATATTTAGAATAATTATTTTTTTATAAAAATTAGCTAATGTTTTTAAAATAATTAGTACAAAATGTAATCTGTTATAAATTATAATGTAATATAATTTCAGATCACCAGAATAATTTTCATATCGCATTAAATAAAATTTTATATAAACTAGAATGATCTAAAAATTGACGAATGTTTTTAAAACAGATAATAGCAAAATTTCAATTATTATTTATTATGGAAACATAATATCCATAGTTTTTGTTATAAAGATGATTTTAAGAACCTTTTTTTTTTCAAACACACTTTTATATTCCACCATCTTTATCAGACATGTATATAGACAGTTTTAAAAATATCATACTGCGAATTCTTACTCGATTAGCGACAGATAGATACATTTTAAACAAAAAAATATTAAAGATATTGATTTGTTTCTTTATCTTTGTCCGTACTGTCACATTTATTTGTGCTAAGCATTTTTCCTTCGACTTTCCTGCTTTCTTTCATCTTTATACCCAAATTTAATTATACTTATTTGCTAGACGAGCACCATTTGAGAGTCTCGATACAAGGGAAGAATTTCAGCACGGATCTTACAACCGATTATCTGGTCGAGAGCAGATCATCTCCGGCAAATTACTCCTACAACATTCCGATATCAAAATACATGCCCGATCCATTCATTAGAGTCGTGTTCAGGTAAGTCTTCATCCGGGATCGAACAATGTGATATTTCTATCTCATAATTCGGAATAGATCTCATCAGAAGAACATCGTAGTGGAACACTGCTCCAACACTAGGGTACATCCGTGTCCATTCGTAGCTGCAGCTTACACCGATGAGAACAAACACAATCGGCTTACAAAGTGAACGAAAACGTTCCAATACAACCGATCAATTATAACACATTCATATTCGAAGTGGATATGTTGGATTATCAATCGAAAATCATGACGTATCGATATACTTACCGGCAGAATCAGGTCAGTTCGATATCAACATCGATCTATCGTTATGAAGGTTAGATTTTTTTTTTATTATCGTTTTTAGAATACTTGCAAGATCTCTTCGTCGAAGTTGGGTGTTGAGTTCACCGAATACAATTTCATCTTCTATCGGCACTGCGATGATTAGAATTGATACTGTCGAATGTGTGTAGCAATAAAAATTGAACTGCGATGTCAGTAATGTGCAATATGATAATTTTTTTTTTGATATGAACTCGATATATGTATAATTTATGAAAATTGCTCTGACGATACGTACTTAAAGATTATTAAATGGGAGAATACTGAAAAAGAATACATTCCGTCCTATTTGTATACTCAGTAAAATATATATAAAAAAGAAAGGGATTGCTATTATAGCTGATAATGATATTTTAAATTTAGTGAAATTTTAAATGAGGTTAGTAATAAGGATTAAAATAAAAATTATAATATACAGAGTTATTCAAAAATAAGTAGGTAGATACTTTTGACGGAAAATACATGATATAGCAATAATAGATCTTTTGTTTTTGTTTTAATTTTAATATTATATCATATATACAAGTTTGGGTGTGAGAAATGCAAAAAAAAAAATAATTTTGTAAGAAATTTCAGAGCTCTGTATATAATAAATTAATTGAAAAAAATGTCATAGGCATGTGTGTAAATATTGAAATTTATACAAAGGCCTTAGTGTAAAATGTCTTTGAAGATCATTTCTTATTTCGTTTACCTATTAACAAAATGACATTTTGGATAGTTTGATGATTTTCTGTACTCAAAAAAAAGTATACAGGGTGCAACTCTGGTAGTCAAATGGTAACCATTTAAACAATAATAAGGATTAAAATACAAATTATAATATACAGAGTTATTCAAAAATAAGTAGGTAGATACTTTTGACGGAAAATACATGATATAGCAATAATAGATCTTTTGTTTTTGTTTTAATTTTAATATTATATCATATATACAAGTTTGGGTGTGAGAAATGCAAAAAAAAATATAATTTTGTAAGAAATTTCAGAGCTCTGTATATAATAAATTAATTCATATGTGTAAATATTGAAATTTATACAAAGGCCTTAGTGTAAAATGTCTTTGAAGATCATTTCTTATTTCTTTTACCTATAAACAAAATGACATTTTGGATGATTTGATGATTTTCTGTATTCAAGAAAAATATACAGGGTGGAACTCTGGTAGTCAAATGGTAACAATTTTTAAATGTTGTATATTAGAATATATGTACACAAATTAAATCTTAAAAATAACTGTTTTGAATTCTAATTAAACATCAAACGTTTATTTAACTGATTATAATTAAATATTTTAAGAAATACAGACATTACAACTTGCGTGGTTATTTACTACCCTAATAGCCAAATTTAAATTTTTAAAAAAGTTTGGATAGAATTTAGTTTGAAAGGACATATTTTTTTGCAGTGTATTTATTTTGCTTAAATTTACTTTAAAGGAAAAGTTGTGTTTTTATGTTCATTTTTCTCAGCTGTTAATTAAAGTATTGTCATTTTTCTTTTTTTTTAATATGTACCATGTGATTCAAAATGATTGTCGTAAGAAAAAAACTGTTTTCCGGAAAAATTTGCGTGGTTATTTACTACCCTAATTGCCAAATTTAAATTTCCCGCCACTATTTTTAGTGAATTCAACGTAAATGCATTAAAATAACTATTATTGTAGTACAAAATGGTAGGTAATTTTATGTTTCAAGGTTGGAGTTACTAAGAATAATTGCGGGCAATTTAAATTTGGCTATGTGGGTACTTCTGGCTACTGGTTACTACTATTACCACCCTTAGATAATAAAATGAACTATATTAAAGAAACATACGGAAACATAGTAAAATAAAAGTAACTATATATACATAATTCTGACAATAACGTGCAATTTACAGGGTGTTCAAAAACTTGCAACTCCGTGCATCAGAGTTATTTTTTTTTCAACACTCTGTACTTTAATGGAATTTTTGAAGTGTACACTAAAAACTAGATCAAAATCATTTGAGATTTCCTATGCCTAATTTTTATAGTTTATCAGATATTTCAATTTGTTTAAAAATGCGATGTTGCCAAAAAAAAGTCTAATATCTCGAAATCGAATTAATTTAGATAAGTGAAATGAAAACTGTAAATAACAGATCAATTACCTGATCGAATGCGACATTCAGCATTGTCCAGTAGTCTACAGGATGTTCAAGTACCTAGGGCAAACTTTGTAAATTTTACTCGTTATTTTAAATGGAACATCCAGTATATCTTTACATTGATAAAGAGATAGATATTTTGATTGTCTTTAAACCAATATCAGTCCTCTCTATGCCTATCTCCGTTGGTGTTAAAGATATTTGGCTTTTTTTAAGTGGTCTAAGTAAATTGTCATTATCTAACCTTAATTTGATCTAAGTGACTGGTGTTTTTACATGTATTCGGTTAGCACCATGAAAGCATACTCGTTGCAAACATGATACAAGAAAGTAATTGCGCATCTAGGTGTGACGTATTTGAGGGCCAAACAATACTACCAATCCAATAATTTAATAGATACCACCGATGTAAAGAAAATTAACTACCATTTTTTTTTAATCTATCCTATTAAAATCAATAAAACTGTTTTTTTGCCATTTCTTCCAAACAAATTTGCATTGAAATAAAATGTTTAGATAATTCGCATTTTTAAATATAATTTTCAATTGAATGCAAAATCATTTTGAAAAGAATCACTGTAATTTTTTCATTAAGAATTGCAGTCATAAAAATGTTAATGTTATTGCTTCGTGCAGATGAAGGATTCTGTTAATGTAAAGTATTGCTTGCATTTACTACTAATTAACAATTCATTTTTGCTTGTAAGTGCTAAGTTGTTAATTGTAAGTGGTTCATATTTTTTAAAATGGTAAATGAAATATCTATTAGTGTAGCACAAACATCAATGCAGTGTTGGAATAAAGAAAAATAAATAAAAAAGAAAGAATTAATTAATAATTATGTGTGTATAGTGTTTTATTTATTTATTTGTTTTTTACAAACTCATTTATCAATTACTGTATTTTAATGGAATTTTTGAAGTGTACACTAAAAACTAGATCAAAATCATTTGAAAATTCCTATGCCTAATTTTTATAGTTTATGAGATTTTAATTTGTTTAAAAATGCCATGTTGCCAAAAAAGTCTAATATCTCGAAAACCAATTAATTTAGATAAGTGAAATGAAAACTGTAAATAACAGATCAATTGCTTGATTGAATGCGACATTCAGCATTGTCCAGTAGCCTACAGGGAAAGAAAAAGTAAATAAAGAAGAAAGAATTAATTAATGATTATGAGTGTATAGTGTTTTATTTATTTTATTTTTTTTACAAACTCATTTATCAATTCTATTTATTCTACTCCTTTAAACGAATGAAAGTCATTGTTCGAATAAATTTGGTTACCACATCTTTATATATATATATATATATATAATATATATGTTCCGTATTACAAAGAAATACAACTAACACTCAAGAAGTTCCATTACAACATTTATAAAAAGTTTATCCAAACAAAAACCTAAAACGAACTGCTTATAACACCTAACTAAAGCCATTATACATGTAAATTTAAACTACTATAAGCAGAAGCTGACATAAAACATTAAATAAAAACTAAATAAAGTGTTCTAATCGATTAAAAATATACCGAAACTTGTTAAGGTAAACTTGGTAATTTGGTAAATACATCAACAACAATGGCGACAGTTGAGTGATGACGTATCTGAGGGCCATGCGCGAAAAAGACGAATTGTGGTTTTCAGATGAGCATATACCTTATTTTCTAGTATCATGGTTGCAAGAAGGAACTGATATGATTTTGGTTATTGACGAACAAACTTAAATAATTAAAAAACTAGTGGAGATTGAGATAGGGAGTCTAACATTAGTTTATAAAGACAATAAAAATTTCTATCGTGATGCAACTTTGCTTTTTAAAAGAAATTGAAATATCTCATAAACTATAAAAATTAAGCATAGGAAATCTTATATAAAATCGATTTAGTTTTTAGTGTACACTTCAAAAAATGCCATAAAATACAGGGTGCTCAATTAAGAAAAAAAAAACATAACTTTGATACACTGCTAAGTTTTGGAACACTCTGTAAATATCCTTGAAATTAATAATTATAAACTTTGAATAAATTGTAAGCATAAATACCAAAATATCAAATGATTTATAAGAAAACATGAATATAAAAAAATATCTAAAGAAGTTTTCAAGAAAAATAAACAAAAAGCCATCATCGAAGACATTTTTCATTATAATCACTCGGCTTTTTTAACTCGAAAGAAATGAATTTTGTGGATAAATATTATCTAATTTAATAATTTCAACTCTATGTAATATATGGATAAATAATTATATACTCTTTATTGTAAAGAAAATACTATAATTTCCATATTGTTTTTTGGTTTTGTTTTGTTAACTGCGAGATGAAGAATCTCAAAAATCCATCACATTAGTAATTAAATGTATCTCTATAGATATGAATATATATTTTTATTTTATTTTTTAAGTTTTTTGTTTTTTATTATTATTATTATTTTAAATTGTAATTAATTTAACGCAGTTATATAATTTTAATTTATATTTGTAATTATAGCATTATAAAGAACCATATTATATAATAACCTCTAGTCCATTGATCATGATTTCGTAGAATAAATAAGTGCTTTCTAAGAGATGGGTGTTATTAGTTATAAATATTATATTATAATAATTATTTTTCAAACTATTATAATCTGATGCTAGATTATTATTTTTAAATTTTGTTTATTGATTTCCAATTGTGTATACATTCCATTTTAGGTAACTTGTACAAAGTAATTCGTTATTTGTTATGTAAGTACTTTTTCCCTTGTTTTTTGTATAAAAGTCTATATAATAATACAGAATGGAAGCAATGGAATCACATATTCTTAACTGACAAATTAAATACTCATTTAGGTAGGTTTGCTAAAACAAACGACGTACGAATGAAATAGTTTAAAATCTAAACAAATAAAAAGCAAATTTGGATGTATAACAAAAAAAAATCTATTCCCACCGCATCAGTTGCTTCCAATCTGTATCTGTATACATTGCAGCTCATTAAAGGTGTCCTGATTAGGAGGACAATCATTATGATTGAAAAAGTCTATTTATAGTTTCTTTTAAAAGTTACAGCTGTTTAATTTTTTTAATTGGCAGATTTAAAAAATATTCAAGCAATCGGTTTTATCTAATATCACGAAGTGTCACTTTTGACAGTACCATTTTACGCAAGTCTATAATCCAGGAACAATGCTGGCAAGACGTTCATAAACCAGCTTTAAAGTTAAAAAAAAATGTTAATCATAATGACGTCAATCATCTATCAACTCCCTGAAAATAGAACATCTTTAACGAACACCTGTATATTTATATATTTTCTTTTGTTTACTTTTTCCTTATGACATCTTTATTTTTTTGCTTCGCAAAACTAAATCAGGATTAAATTGATGAATGCGATCTATATTTAAAAATATAAATGAACGTACTACTATACAAATAAATATATTTAATGATTTATTTTATATAAATATATAGAAATAATGTATTAATAACGAATGAATTCTATATGTATAATATATATATATTTACTATTGATTATATGTGTATAACGTAGCGTCTTAGATGATATTTTCTCGACTCAACTTCTCTCAAAATGTATAAATAAAATGTGGCCCTCATGTTGTTGCAATCTTATCTACGCAATAGATGATTTAAAATAAATCGACACTCTTTGATGTGGAAGCTGTTTGTGTTATTAATTTTTTCCCAAAGTGGTAGCCCTGGATTACAGTTTTTTCTTTTATCTCGTTCGAAAATCCCCACGTTGGGCGCCAAAATCGCTATTCACAACTCCGTTATTTTTGGCGTTGAACGTTTTAAATTGTCAGCTTTTTTTTTAAAAGGTGAGTCCTATTAAAGATATTAATGGTGTCGATTGGAAAAGAAAGCTTTCTCAAAGTTCCTCACTGCTGTTTAGTAGTGCGAAGGTGGTGTATTTATTGGCGTTAACTGACGGATATCTGATCTTGTGCTTTGACTATTTTTTGCAGTGCATATTGAATAAATATAATGTAAAATGGTTTGGTGAATTTATATTATTTAATTTATCTTTTAAAAAAATAATAAAAGCTATAAGTAGAAAGACTGATCAAAGTTTTGGATCGAATTTAGTTTGAAAAGACATTTTTTTACAGTGTATTCATTTTGGTTTTATGTTCATTTTTCTCAGCTGTTAATTAACGTATTGTCATTTCTCTTTTTTTAATATGTACACAAACGCATCAGGTTTAATTAAGACTAACAAGTTTTCGAAATTTTATGCGACAGGGCCAGAAAAAAAAAATTCGAATTTCAAAAAGAAAAAGTCTATTTTTGAAGTTTTGTAACTTTTCTTTGTCAAGAGTTTTCTTTTTTTTTTTAATTCCTCAGCTATAAATTATCTTCTGATATCAAATAACAAGTACGCAAAATTTGAATCGATTTCATCGAGCGGTTTCCAAAAAAAAAGGAACATAAAAAATATAATTTTTTTTAATAAATAACAGCATCTACCCCCTTAATAAAACTTTTCTATGTATTTATAATCTAATTTCATTGATATGTCAGCATGAGGAGGTAGCAAAAGTTGCTTGGTTTCAGTTTTGTCTAAAACTCACGTGTATACAGGGTTGCATACTCACTATGCAGTTAATTTTTTAAAAATTATTAATTAAACGTAGTAGTATGCATTGTAATTTTTCAAAAGTATTATTTTTTTTATAACATGTTTAACAAATTAAATGCGAATTAACCTCCTCACAAATCTTCGATTATTTATGCAACCGCAACTACAAGTACTGAGTACCGAGCAATGCATAATTCAGAATCGTTTGCAAATAGTTTAGTGTGCTGTAGCTTCGATTGCATTAATAATCGAAGATTTGTAGAGCTCAAATTCGCATTTAATTTGCTAAAGATGGTAGATACACCTACCTTTGTTCTATAATGGATGTAAGGTGATAGATACCATAGTTTTGCAATATTTATTTTAATTTAGTTTAAATATTTCATAGTTTCATTCGATCACCTGGGCATTCTCATAGGTTAAATATCCAATACATATCAGTGAAATTAAGAGATGTTTCGAGGCAGTTGCACTCTTGCGAAGGCCATCACAGACTGTGTCCATTACAGAGTTTGTATTTGTAATTCAATTCATTCACTAGCTAACCTCCCTGAGAGACAGTCGTTTAACGGCTTTTCTGATAACATCTTATTTATACCAAATGTCAACCTGAAATGATGTTTATTTTAAAATAAAGTTAATTATATAAAGATTTTATACCCATTTTACCCATAATAACCGTTGGGCTACGATTTCCCCGAGAAAACTTCCTGTTTTGAGTCATTTTCGCTAATTTGAAGTATTAGGGCTCCCTTTATCGATGTTCCTGACCAGATCTGACCACTGATGCGTGCCGTTAACTCCCCACATGCTCCCTACAAAGGTATTCTGCGCCCATATGAATCTAAAAGTAGACGTATTATTTTAATTCTTATCTAAATTTTAATGTACTTATAAGAAATTTCATTTCGATATATTCACCGAAATTTTGGGATAGAAAATTTTGTAAACGCGCGCCACCATCTTAAGATAACTACTTTAAAATGTATAGGGCGGCAGTTTTGAATTTTAGTACTCATATGTATTCTTATAACATGAATATCCGGTAATTTTTACTATCAAATGTTGCATATACTAGCATATCTACCCGTTATTCGAGCATAGAATCACATACAGGTGTACAAACATGGTACAAAGTTTGGAAAGACGCGGGAATTGTGAAATTTAATAAAAAATTTTAAATTTATTTTTCTTATTTTTGATTAAAAATTAAAATATAAAACCGTTTGATTGAATTACCGTTGAAAAGCGTAATTGTTATTTAATAAGCGAAGTTGTTACATAACTAACTACGTCCTTATCTGTGCTGTTTTACACTGCTATTTATTTCGAACCATTTATAAAATAAAATCTGCCTATAGTAGTGTCCAGTAATATAACTGTACTTACAAACCAAATATAATTTTTCTTCTGAACTACTTCTTACTTTTGCAATGTGGTATGAACAAAAATTCACAACTTTTTATATTTCTCGCCTTTTTTTGTAACCTCGCCTACATTGACATTTGAAAAAATTCGCCTATTATTTCGATATTGATTAATATTCAGGTGGTTGACATTGCACATACGTAACGATATTTTTTTATACATTTTATAAACATGAGCACCAACATATTTACGTAAAAATTTAAACTAATAGTGACAGGGCGAGAATGAAATGGAGTTTCTCCAAAAGTGTTTACAAAATAAAACGATGTATTAATTTATTTACCAACACTATAATGAAAGTTTTCCTTGTTTGCATTAAATAAAATCCTGAAATATTTTAATTCAATATGGTAGTTACAAAATTCAAAATTCCCGCAATTATTTTTACTAACTTCAACATTAAAGCATGAAGTTTCCTACGATTTTCTATTAAATGTAATACAAAATCTATTAATGAATAGTTATTTGGATACCTTTAAGTTGAAGTTATTGAATATAATTGCGGGAAATTTCAATTTTGTTTACTGGGATATACAAAAAGAAACATATATCCCATGAACTGACAATTCCAACAACTATTTTTATGTATTTAGTTTGAGTGAATTTAATTTCTACTAATAATATTCATATTTGTATACATTTGGTTATCAACATAGAAAATATTGAAATTATTATGTAGATTTAAAAACTGTTTGATGTTTACTAAAATGTATGTTTTCCTGATGTGTATTTATTACGTCTTGTATAAAAATGTTTAAACTGTTAATACGTGGTATTTGTACAAATGTTTTTGCTAGTTAATTTCCATATAGGTAATTCCAAGTCAAAAGGTTTTTATGATTGAAGGTTATTTCTTATCGTATTCTTACTAAAGGATATTTAAATGTTTAGAAGGTTATGTGAAGCGTAACGAAACAGTTTTCTTTCCACTAAAACCTATTTCATATTTAATTCTAAATTACAGTGAAGAAATAGCCATAACAAAACATTATTATTGTTTATAAATTTTACGTCAAATTATTTTTTGGAATTCATCACAAATATAAGCTGACATTTAACCTCCCCCGATAATACAATTTCGACTTGCGCAAAAATACCGAAGTTTGCGATAACACGATCCAGTTTGCCGAAGATGTTCATTAAACTCCTCGTTTGGTTAATCCTGGCGAAATTATCGCACGCCAAATTATCGAACATAAACGTCTTCGCTAGAGATTACATCGGACAAAAGAATTACAGAACTTTCTTCGACGAAAATATCGAGAACTTAAAAGAATTTCAATCAGTTACACTTTTCGATACTACCATCGAAATATTAGAAGTGGACGATGTGCTCGATCTACCAAACTTGAAGGAACTTATTCTAAACGATATCGACTTGAAGGATTTAAAGCCTGGATGCTTCGGGAACTTATCGAATCTGAAATACCTCCATTTAAATAATAATTTACTGAAACGTATACCAGAGGGCGCGTTTACCAATCTATCGATCTCTACTTTATCATTACGGCGCAATCAGATTGAACAAATCGAAATTGGCGCTTTTGACAACTTGTCGAGGTTAAACACGTTGGATTTATCTGAAAATCTAATCGAATACCTCAATCCCGATTCGTTTAGGGGCACCGGCAGGCTCGTAGAATTGAATTTATCGTGTAATGCGATCACGACGCTGGGATCGTTCAAGAATCTCGAAGGATTGAAAAACTTGGACTTAACCTCAAATAAAATCGAACGCGTTCAAGACAGTTCTTTCGCGGGTTTAGTGAATTTGCGTGTGTTGATGTTAAACGAGAATAAAATAGCCGATATCGATGATAACGCTTTGAGAGATCTACGGAGTTTAAGAGTGTTGCTATTGGTTCGTAACAAAATACGTTGTTTGAGTGATGGTGTTTTGGAACACGTTAAAGGATGGTGCTAACGTGTTCCTGATTCTGAATCCGATTACCGATGCTTGTAGGGCGAAATTAGAGTATTTTCAAAAAGAGGCGGCGTAATATAGTTATACAGGCCTATTATTAAGAGAAATTGTACGTATGCTAGATTATTAATTGATTAATTGAGGGTTTATTTCTATAATTCTGAACGTTCATTCCTTATAAAATGGTTTTACACACTAAAAACTTTTTTTTATTATTCAAATTATAACTGCATGTCCTATAAACTCAAATTTTGCTTTATAAATAGTATTGTTTAAGGATAGATACGCACTTTTATCTATGCGTCTTCACTGCAAAAGTACAAAGGCGGGAATGTTAAAATAATAAGAATGTAACTTCGGTTTTTGCTGTTAAATAATAAATAGTTCGGCATATCGCCCGCTGACTTGACAATTTTTATGGGCATTAACGGATAGAGTGTATCTCTCAGAATCGAAAACGGATATTTATTTTTTAAGTAAATGAAAAGAAAGCAATAACAACTGTGTTTAAAAAGTGCTATTTCCAGGTTATGTTCGATGCGGTTTTGACGTTTATTAGAGGTTTGTTCGCTGGTGCTACACTTTCCACACTGACTCCTACTTAAAACAGGATAAAAGATTTACTCTTCATGCATCTGAGAAAAGAGACAATATGCACCAGTGTAATTGGTGTAACACCAACGAACAAACCTTACGTGTGGTTATCCCGTGGTAATGGTAAATTTACATAAATGTAACCAAATAATGTTGATAAAAGGTGCGAATTACAATAAATGAATTAATAATTCTATTATGCAGCTGTTTGAATGTTCTGAAATAGTATTTTAGTTCTTAGGATCTTACACTTATCTACATAAATTATTGACGTTTCATATTATAAAATTTAAATTTAAAATTTACATTGCATATATATGATCTTGTGAAGAGTGTAAATATAAACTGTAATTGATATAAAAATTATAAAATTTGTGTTTTAGTTGTGATTATGAGAGTAGAATCATTTTATACAGACGCAAATTATTTAATTACGTTATATAAATAAAGAATTAATAAAAATAAATTTGTTAATGTTATAAATTGTGGACTAGTTTTTTTTTTTTGCTTTTTTTGACTAAAAAAAAATGCTTATAAATAAACATGTTAAAATGCAATACTACAATAACAAATTTTGATAAGAAATAGATTATCATATAGAAATTGTACTCGTTATATGGTGTTTTATAAAATTGAAGAATTTTTATTGATTTTTTTTTCAAACTTTAGTATATTTCACGATTATAGACATCATTTTTTTTCCTTTTTTTATTAATTGGTAATTTATACCTGTAAATACTTTTTGAGCTATTTTAAAGTTTTGATTTCAAATTTTAAATTGGTTACCTATTTATTCAATCTGAATTCTTATCTATTCTAATTGTAGTAGTTATATTTTATTTTCTATTGTAATTTAGCTTCCAGCTCGATTTAGGATGGGGTTTTAATCCAAAGCTAGTTATATTTCTGATATTATGCGGCAGAACTTAAGCCTGTTTTGTTTTTTTAATCTATTTCATTTTTTTTTTTTTATTAATTGGTTTAATGTACCTACAGAAAAAAATGTTGATGATCTTCTTTGTAATGATGAAATTAATATTTGAATACATTTAAGAGTCTCCGAGAAGCATTGCTAGAATATTTAGAAATAAAACAATTGTGAATTAATTTAAAAAAGCACTCTTTTCTTCGGAGTTTTACGCCAAATATATGGCAAACACTTCTAAAATAAAGAGGGACTATAATAAGAACTAGGAAATTCATTGAGCAGAACCGCAGAAATTGAAGTTAAAAGAAAGCATTCAGTTTACACCTTCAAAACGATATTGTGACCTTCAAAATAGTAACAAATCCGATAAGAAATACCTTCAATCTTTAGACTTCAAGTACCTAGAAATAACATAAGCAAAAACATTTCTACAAACAGCACATATATATTTAAAACAGTTTAAACGTAAGACTATGAAACCACAGATGTTGCGATATCTTTCAATCATCTCAATAATACAAACCCACACTTTTTGTGCGGGAAACTTAACCAATGTGACGGTACGAGTTAACGATTTCGTTTCAAACGACTTCTCACTTTATCAAGATACGAATAACTTCGCAAACCTCCCCGTGCTACGCGAACAAAACTTGAAGAATCTAACAAAATACATGGGTTTGGTCGTAATAAATACGACATCGATTCCCTGGAGAAAAACGATATTGCCGACCTGCCAAATCTACGCGAGTTGATATTGCTTCCGCCGGAATCAGCCAGATGTCGCCCGGATGTTTCGCCAACCTGCCGGAATTAAAATACCTTGTTTTATCTCGAAATAATTTGAGCGAATTGCGGCGAGGGATTTTCGACGGCCTCCAGATCGTTCTCCTGGATCTACGCGATAACGTAATCGAAAAAATCGAAGCGGGGACGTTCGACAATACGACGCAATTGTTAGAGTTGGATTTGTCGCGAAATAACATCTCCCAGATCGATGCGCAATGGTTTCGGGGTCTCGCGAGTTTGGATGTCTTAATACTCTCCGAGAATAAGATAGCCGTCTTACGGAATTACGCTTTTAAATATCTGGAAAGTGTGCGGTATTTGTATTTGGAGCGTAACCAGATTGGGAATCTTGAAGAGCATTGCTTTAGGGGTCTCCAGGACCTGCGTATCTTAAATTTGTCCTTTAATAATATATTATACTTGCGAGAAGATGTGTTTGCGGATCAGGAAAAGATTCTGGAGCAATTATTCTTATGTCGGAACAGGTTTCAGTGCGATTTAGTGAGAAGATTAACAGCGTTTCTGACGAATTTATTGTTACTGGCCGTGGAAATTACTCCTTGCAATAGCAGTTGTGAACCACCAATTGTGTATTATCCAAGAAGGAAGCCTCGAGCGTTGCCTAGTCTGGATTATATCAGAAACGCATTAAGGTGTCGTGATATCCATTTAAGAAAATTCATTATGATCAAATATGAATGTTAGGGAAGATTAATGTAACGTAAAGTGTTGTTTATCTTTTACCAGTGGTGTAGAACAATAACAGCGATAACAAGAAATTGAAAAGTCAATGTTCAAATAAGCCATCTTTTGTCAAAAATCCAGTCAAATTAAATTAAAATTAGTTTTGGTTCTAAGTTGTAAAAGCACTTAATTATCGATGAAATATTGTTTAAGACCCGCTTTAAAACGTACTGGCGACCACCTCCCCAACTTCCGCGGCAGCGCATTAAAAATCGAACAGAGGTCTTCCCTCTTCGAAAGTTCGTTGACTTCTCTCTTCAAGTTTTTCAGCAAGCGACGCTTCTTCGCGTTCTACGCCTCCTGTAAAACTCTTGAATCCTCAAATTAAGACACAGCGTTACGGGTCACATGATTTGGCAAACGTAGTCCTCTAGCGTCGGTCAAGATACGCTGTCATTCGAAATTAGGATCCAATGATGATCCAACGAAAAAAACTTTTTCTCTCTTTTGAAAACCGTTGAGCCTGTGGTTGAGTCTATTGCTAGTAGTGCCAATATCAATTTTACAATAATGTGATTATACATTCATCAAGTTTTTTCATTAAATGAACATGGTTTAAGTGCTATTGAAAATGTTTGAGCTGCATTAAAGCAGGATATATATTTATACATATATAAAGAGTTCATTCCAGAAAATGCAGATAAGCTATGAGAAATTTCTAGGAAGCAATCGAAAATAATGGAGACTGGAGACATTGGATGCTACAAGATTGACGAAATGAATTTATGCGAATGTTATAATTAAAACAATAAAATAAATTTATAGTGAGAACATTTTGTTATTACACTATCACATGTGTATTGTATGTATGATACGTTACTAGCAAAGTATGTCCTTGCATTTACTATTGAAAACTATATATTTTATTTATATTCAAATTCACTTATTGCTAAATGTTACAATTAAAAAATTACGAAAATGAAAGAAAGATACTTGTCTATCCACTATATTCCATATTGGCCGTTTATATGCGAAATAAGGTATTCTAATAAATCAATAAGAACATTCAGAAACAGAAAATCTATTTTACCAAGGAATACGTAAAAATATTATTTCAACGCGTGCTTGTTTTTGTCTTAATAACAAAAACTAAATTATAAAAACAAGAAATCCTGTGTCGGATAAATACACAACGAATCATACGTAACATCTGTTTACACCGATTACCCGCAGTCGTAGTAAAAGCTATAGTCCATCCTAACCCAGGTAGCATACTGACGTTATTTTAACGTACAATATTAGTCAGTCATTACGTTTATTTTACGTCACTTGTTAGGTGAAATTAACATACCAAATACGGCACAATGTCACAGTCGTTATGACGTCAATAGAAAATGTAAATATGACGTATGTTTATGAGGTTTATATCACGTTTAATTTCTGACTACACTTGCGGGAATTCGTTAACTACTTGCCGAAATAATGTAAATAGAACCTGTTTCATAAAATATCCAAAAACTACTTTCTTTCTTGGTGTAAGCCATTTCTTATTTACTATACTTAATCCTCCATCCTGTTGAGGAGAAAATTCGATCACCAGATTCCAATATAAAAATTTTCTTGTATTCTAACCTCAACTTTTTTAGGAGATCTTGTCTTTCTTGCAAAATTACTTCTACGTAAACAATGTGTATTCAAACCCACTGAAGCACAATAGTGTATACTTATATTTTATATTTATCTAGATTTTTAATATAGCTAAACTGTTAATGGTGAAAAAACAGCGAAAACAATCAACGTTGCCGTAATCGCCGTGTAAATGGCGCGTACCACGTAGCGCATAATGTTATGGTGGGGTAGAGAAAATATATTTGATTTGCGAAGAAGAGAGTTAAGTTGTTATATTCATTTTGATTGATTAATAATTATGATTTTGTATTTGGTTTAAATTTTGAATAGAACAGAATTAAAAAATTAAAAAGAAAACGTATATACGCAATGGCACTATGCCGTGCTATAATTTCAGACATTTCGTCAAATTTTCTCATGTATGCGTTTAAAAAAGTGTTCAAAAATAGGCCAATCAAAATACATTTTAAAATAAACGTTCAACCGTACGTTCAATACAAGTGACTAATATACGTTAGTATGACGTTCAAAAGTAACGTCAAAATTACGTCTGATAAATGTCGTATTAAATACGTTTCTTTTAGGTGAAATGCTGCCAAATGACGCTAGGCGGCATAAAATGACCTTTAAAAGACGTCGTTATAACGTAGCATGCTACCTGGGAAATGCGCTCGCCACATACATTTTCGCGTAGGTCGTTAATTTTTTTTTGGTAGGAGCTGTGCAGTCATATTTTCTTGTTCTACTTCCGCTATTTCAAACTGTCGTTATACGTAAATGCGCGCGAAAAAGATTGAATTTAAATTGCAGCAAAGTATATAATATATTTCAAACAGTCACAATAGATTATAAACGACATTTTTCATATTTCGCGCATATTGTTTAATATTTTCGTAGCTGTTGGATAATTTGACCACTAGATCTAGTTGTTAAAACATTTTGGGTTATAAAAGACAAAAAATCTTTTTAACTACTAATTTATAATATTTATTCACTTATTTTATAGATAAATACATAAATATACTTATATATATTATAAAAGATACAAAAACAAGATCACTATGCTAGGTTTATTTTCTAAAAGACACAAACATATGTAATTATTTGTTGTCCCTACATATAGTTTTGTCATCTACACCTTCAACCACAATCAATCATTTTTTTTTTTAAATAAATACTTGCTACAACTTTCATTAGTATGTATACAGTATGGCAAAAAAGTAGCACAATCTACTTGAATATACGTTATAAGTCACGAATTAAAATGACATTAAAAAAATTAGTGACTGCATAGAAGACATGGGAATATTGTGAGAAAGTTGGAAAAAAGATTGAAGGCAAGACAATAGTCGTTATATCAATGAATAGTAAATAAATTACCAAATAACTTTTTCTATTTCGCATATGCAATGATATACTTTATGTAACTGTTTTGTGGAAAAAACAGTGTTACAAATTTGACTATACAGTTAACACTGCAGGCCAGTGGCGGCTCCTATTAAAGAGCCACGGGACCAAGGTTCCACCATTGCAAATCGCAAACTAATCATTAAAAAGCTTTTATTATCTGTAAAAATACCGATAAATACACGTACACACACACTCATTTAAGTACGGAACGAACATTGCGATTCCCTATGATTTAATGCGACGAAACACGCTTTTAAATAGATATACGCAAACAAGCGGTGAACAAGGAGCCACTATACGGCAAAAAATATATTTGAAGTGGGGCTAGCCGCATCTTGACCCGCTGTCCGTTGGTCGATCGAGTCACGCGGTAGTTAGTGATGATGCGTTCTTAGCGCGTCATCAGTATGGGAAAGACGCTAGTGAGTGCTAGGTCGACAACCTCGCGTGCAGTCGTTATTGTTTATTGTGTGTTTTTTTTTCTGTGTTGTGCCGTGTATGCGTGTGTGTTTTTGTCGTTTTATGTTACAATGAATAATGCATCTGTAACCTATTAAATAAAGAATTTTCTTTGTATTCCTCAGAGGAAAAACTCGAAATAAAACAACTAGGATGGCCGATACCGGATTTGGGCATTTCAGAAACTTAAAATGTTAAAAAAAAATAATAGAAACAATTACTTAAAAAACGATTGGATTTTCGACCAAAAGTTTTTTTTGTTTTCCTTGCGTTTTATTCGGAGGAGCATTAACATGGGCGAAAGACGGTATTACTGACTAATTGTAAGTGCACATCTGGGAAAGAATTAAAACGCATGAGAACGCAATGAACAATGTGTTTAGTTATTGGAGGTGTATATCTACATATGCGGCACCTTTGATATTCTACCGGTTTACTTTGGTTAACTTTTTTTTTTTGAATTACCGCCAATACTTTACTTAATTATGTTTATGTTTTCTTTTTAATGTAATCGATCTGTAAGGTAAATCTACCAATTTCTGATCCCGACCTAGTTACTGACACCTTCCCTGTATTTATTCCTACAATATGTTAGGGATAGTAGGAAAGTGTAACTGTTAAAGGTTGGCAGCGCAGATTTAAACGACAGTTGGTAGGGAGAAGGAGGGGAGAGTGGATGGCAGTTAGTGAAAGGGAGGAGATTGAAGTGTTTGTTTTTAAGTTGTTTAATGTAAGATTTAGATGAAATAAAGAGGTGTTAACAAATAATTTCTTTTGCTGTGTTTTAGCGTAGCCTTCGATTGAAAACTATCTCGCAGACATTTACTTTAAGTTTAAATATCTAAATTGTTCTTTCAGTGTCATTTTCGAATCTTAAAGATAGGATATTAAGACTTGCAGTAGGCGATGTTTTATTTAAATTATCGGGTAATATGAAGAATATCTCGGGTGCTCTGAAGTTCGTAATTTTGGACTGTGTTGGTGTTGAATGACGATTGAGTGTTTATTTTTCGATGCTGACGTCTTTTACACTTTTTTCTTATAAAAAAAAATGCGATTTTCAGGTTATGTTACCACACAAAACACGTCGAAATCTTGAAAAAAAAAAAAAAACCCGCATTTAGCAACTAATAACTGTTATAACCGATACTAAATGTTTCGACTAAGTTGTTTTCATGAAATAACACCTTTTCATATAATGTTTTGTCAAAAAAAGAATACGTTTGAATTCCCAATAACTATATAATCGCAAGTGTCACTCTCACAGGACTCACAGGATCATAGTTGTTGTCTGTAATTGTGCCTTGATAAAACACGCTGTGTTTCTGAGTGGGAACTCATTTAAGGGTAATTGAGCTCGATAGTGTTGAACTTTCAGTGATCGACGAGAGAATAATGTTGTTGCAGTACCATTTTGTTGATCTTTTTTATTTTTATATTTACAGTCATACCATAACCTGCATATAATACTTGCGTTATCAAGGCACAGTTACAGACAACAACTATGATCCTGTGACAGTGACACCTTGTGATGACCAACGTACCAACATAAAAAAAAAACCCTAATCTAAAAGGCACTTATTGCGAATTCAAACGTATTCTGTTTTTGACAAAAATATTACATAAAAAGGTGTTATTTCAAGAAAATAAGTTAGTTGAAACATTTTAGTACTGGGTTATAACAGTTATTAGTTGATAAATGCGGTTTCAACGTGTTTTGTGTGGTGACATAACCTGAAAATCGCATCTTTTTTTTTAAGAAAAGGTGTAAAAGATATGATCAGCGCGGAAAAATAAACACTCAATCGTCATTCTGGAGTCATTCTACACCAATACTACCAATATTTTCCAAATTATCTTGTTAAAGTTCTTAAGAGCTAACCTAAAACTTGCAATGAATTTAGAGTACCTAACTTTTCTCCAAGACTCACTTTTTTTATATAAATACATCGTTTACGAATCTAGATGTCATTCTAATGCTTAATTTAACCACAGACACGAAATTTATTTTTATTTATGAGGGATCAACAATAAGTACAGGTCTCGAATCATCTATCCAAATATTGACACATGAATCAATAATACATGCAATGGTGCAAGGCTTAATTTTAGATAATACTTAATTGCAACCAAAGATTTTTTTTTTGAAAAGTCATAGAATATACAGCGTGTCCCCGGATGGACTAAACTAGAGCGAAAAGATTTTTATTTGGAACTTAACGCGAAAATGTAATTTTTTGCTTGTCTCAAAACGATTAATTCTGAAACAAAAATTCAAATATTCTTTTCAGCTACTGAGAAAATTATAAAAACACAAAAATTTAAGCAAAAAGGTTTCCAAGTTTCATGTTTTTACCTAAATCAGGTAACAGGATATCTTCCATGATAACCGGGTAAGTAAATCTAATTTTTGTTGTTTGCAGTAAGAGATGAACCTAACTTTGAAAGTGTATTTTTTCAACAAGATGCCTGCTCTCACTCAACAGTATTGGTAAGAAATTATCTGCAAGAGCATTTTGGAAACAGATAGGCTCGTTCTTCTGATTTAATCCCATTGAACTTAAAGTGGCTTCTAAATTTGTCTACGTGAAATTTTTTGTTAGGGCCATTATTACAATCGCGGTAGATCAATAATCTTCGGTTTAAACTTCACTTTAGACTTACATTCGGTACAATGCGCGAAGGGCCAAAGTCACCTTTATACCAAAAGCAGGGAAAAAGGACGTTACGCACCCTAAATCCCACAGACCCATCAGCCTCACATCATTCTTTTTGAAAACGGTGGAAAAGGCTGTAGATAACTATATCAGAACAGACATCTTGGCTATTTACACCCCTGTCAGCATACCTGTCAAACAGACAAATCCACTGAGACTGCATTAGTGGAGCTGACGGACCAAATCCAAGATGCCCTGACGAATAAAGAAACCGTAGTGTGCGCCTTTCTAGACATAGAGGGTGCTTTTGACAACACCCAACACGAGTCTGTCAAAAAAGCATTAATTAATAGGGGGGTAGACGGTGTGACTTCTAGATGGATGTCGCAACTACTGTCTACCAGGTCGGTGGAGGCGGAGGTGGGACATAAGACCATCTCGGTTAATACGACCAGAGGATGCCCACAGGGGGAGTTACATCCCCACTTATGTGGAGCCTAATAGTAGACGAACTCTTATGCAGACTGACGGATCTAGGCATATCTTGTCAAGGGTATGCTGATGATATTGTCATATACCTACGCAAGAGGCAAATTTGAGAATACCCTCTGTGACATAGTTCAACGAGGTTTGAGCCTCACGAGAAGATGGTGCCAATCGATGGGACTCAATGTCAACCCCACTAAGACAACCCTAGTAGCATTTACCAGGAAAAGAAAATCCAATCTTAGAACCATAAAACTGGATGGGCAAAATATAGAATGGAGAGCAGAAGTTAAATATCTAGGCCTTACCCTAGACAATAAACTTCTATGGAACAAACATGAATTTGAAGTAACCAACAAGGCCAAAAGAGCTCTGATGGTGTGCAGAAACTTTGCAGGGAAAAAATTGGGGATGCAACCCAAAAATACTGCTTTGGATGTATACAGCGATAGTGAGACCGATCATCACCTATGCATCAGTAGCATGGAGCAAAAGAACTAATCTGGCCACCGCGAGAATTAACCTCTCGAAAGTGCAAAGTTTAGCATGTGTATGCATAACGGAGGCTATGAGAACCTGCCCAACAGCAGCTATTGAAGTAGTATTGGATCTTGCCCCCCTCCACATAGTAGTAGAGGGTGTGGCGAAAAGAACCGCACTGAGAATGGTCAAGGAAGGAATGATTAGGCCTCAATCTCCTGACGGTGATCAAACCTGGGATATGCCCCGGGATATGTTAAAAAAATTTAGCTTTGTGAAAGAATTCACCATAAAGCTAAGTAACAGGAGCGAGTGGGATCATAACACCATCTTGAACTTGAATAGAAATGTCACCAAATGGTACACTGATGGCTCCAAAACGGCAGAAGGAACTGGAATAGGAATATAGAGGCCTAGAACTACATATTTCGAAAGCTTGGGAAAATACCCAAGTATATTTCAGGCGGAAATACACGCTATTGGAAGATGTGTTCAGTTCATTATGGATAGGAACTATCGGAAGCAGGAGATTATCATCGTGCCTGATAGTCAAGCAGCCATCTAGGCGCTGAACTCATATGAAATCAGCTCCAAGATGGTCTGGGAATGCATAGGGAAAGTAAATGAGCTAGGCAAAAGAAATAAAGTAACCCTCCTGTGGGTTCCGGGTCACACAGGAGTGGAAGGAAACGAAACAAGGGATAACCTCGCAAAAAAAGGGGCTGGAATGCCTTTCGTAGGGCCTGAACCCTTTTGCGGTTAAGTAGCAGTACAATATGAAGAAACTAAAAATGGAAATGGAGCAGAGAAAATCCAGTTACTGGGAAAATCTCCAGGGAATGAGGCAAAGTAAAATTTTTCTGGGAACTTATAACCAGAAGAGGTTTACAGAATGCCTGAGTAAGAACAATGTTCGCATATTTATAACAGGAATACTTTCAGGCCATTGTAGACTGAAAGGACACCTGAGTAAGCTTGGATTGGAAAAAGATCCTGAATGCAGATTTTGTGGGGAACAGGATGAAACATCCATCTACCTCCTCTCAAACTACGTAGCACTGTGCAACCCGAGGGCATTGTACCTGGGTGCATGTGAAATCGAAGAGGGAGACTTACCTAGACTGGGGCCCTCTGACATCCTACACTTTCTGAAAGGAATAGGATTGGAAGGCCAGCTGTAAAGCAGCAAGAATAGGGGACACAATAGATCTTTTAGGTCGCAGTGTAACATCACCCTTCTATTACATACATACATACAATCGGTATAAATAAAATAAAAATAAACTCTACCTTGTTATATTTAATCCTTAAATCGCAATTGTAATAATGTCCCCTAGCAATGGATGACGTAATAAATTACTGCAAGCTGAGTTAAAGTGATTCAAAATTTTGTGAAATTAATAAAATGGAAGGGGCTCATATGGTCATATGAGCCGCCACTGGATTGGGTACAATTTTTTTTTTCGTGAAAAGTCTTTAATAAGTCATAAGTAGATTGTGCTACATTTTTGCCACGCTGCATGACATCAATGCTAGCAACTCTTTAAATTATTTTTTTGTTACCATTTCTTACTGATCCTGCTCCAACATCCGCACGATCTATGTTATGCCCAATCAAGTTAAACATATAAGAGTATTTTGATTCAACAAACATGTTTTTTTTGGAGCAGCTACTAACAAACGTTTCGATCGATCACCTCCTGCAGCTTTAAAACTTCAAACCGTTCCTCTCAAGAGTTCTCAGGGTCGTTTCTCTCGTTGATGACGTGGAACTTCAAATCGCCCTTTTGGAATTTTTCGACAAAATCACATACAGACTCCACATTGATTTCAACCCCGTACTCCATGACGACATATCTTCTATTCGGAATATCCACGCCGATCAAGAGAGGGACGACATCGTCAAGGGCTATCAAGTCCCTGAGAAGATCGCCGGCTTCAGAATCTACGGCTATCAGGAATTGCAGATAATGATCTTCTTCGCAAGAAGACAGTTCCTCTTGTGGACTGTTGAAGTTGATGTTGTGGTTTTTGTAGTAGAGGTCAGCGGCTGGCGTTAAGACATTTTCGGCGAATTGTAACTCAGTTTCTTCAGTATCTAGGGATAATCGTTTGGATTGGTTTTCGTCGAATGCATACGCTAAATTGTTAAAATGACTTACTTACCAACGAATAGAACTATAGCAGGATAGTCATGTAACTTTGAGACGTGCCTTTCAGTGAGGACATTGACGGATCTGGGTTTCCAAGGGAAGTTCTGGAAGAGATGTGTCGAAATATTAACGCTTTCTTCTAAAAGTTTAAATAGCATTTCATGCAGATGGACAGGGTTTCAATTGAAACGAGCAACCTCAAATATGGAATGATTTTAAATGGTCAGGCTGTCCCTCTTGATATGGAATTTTATATAAACCACAGCAGTAAGAATACTATGAGATCAAAAAGATGTCAATTACCGCTCCTCATAGATAGTACCCCAATGTGTAGTATATGCCGCGTGTTTCTAATGAAGGTTTGAACTAAGTCAGTGTTGGAACACAAGAAAGTAAGCGGATCTGTCATAAATAAGGAAAACATAACCTATATTTGTACTCGCATTATATAAACGACTATAGATTGGTGTTTCTGCTTGTAAAAATGAAATGTAATTAATTTTACTTTACTAAATTATGATTTTATAATTCAGTACTAACTGGTGTTTAACTAAATTTATTTATTACTTTAAATTATAACATACAATTAGTATAATTATTAAGTGACAAAACTGCATCTCTCAGTTCTTCTATGGTATGCATGCGGTTTTTATAGATCCTATTTTTTAGATAGCCAAACATGAAGTAAAATCTAATGGGGTTAGATCAAGCGATCTTGGTGGCCATCTTTGTGCTCTAACGACCCTGTCAGCAAAAAACTGTTGAAGATATTGGCAGGTTTGTCGAGCAGTATGTGCTGGAGCATTATCGTGCTGAAAATAACCTACTTCAAGCTCATTTTCTTGTAACTCTGCAATAAACAATTCCAACATCTGTTGGTAACGTTGGGCTGTTACAGTTTTCTCGAAGAAAATTGGCCCTATTATTAGTTCCATGGATATAGCTAACCAAACTCCAACTTTTACGGGATGCAATTGCGTTTTTTGAAATTCGTGTGAATTTTCTGCAGACCAGATACGATAGTTTTGTGAATTGATATAGTCTGTTAGATAAAACCAGGCTTCATCCGAGAAAAATGATTTGTTTAGCAAGTCATCGCCCTTAAATTGTTATTAAACCAATGACAATATTCCAATCGCCTATCGTGATCTAATGGTAATAATTCCTGTACCGTAGAAACTTTATAGGGATGAAAATGTAACTTTCTTTTGACAGCTCGTTGCGCTGAAGTGTATGATAAGCCTATAAAATGTAATAAACTATTTCACTTAATGTTAATATTGATTTTTTACCTGTTTGTTGAGCTAATTACCACAGATAAATTCCCTTATTTTCTTACAGTATTCAGAAATACTATTGTTGGTGATATTAGATGTAAATATAAACGGTTTGAAAAAAATTATAAGGTAAATAATCGAAAGATACTACAACACGCACGCCAATGTCGCTAAATGTCAAGAAAATTCATTTAATGTATGAAATTTGTATGTAGCTAACTTCGCTCATTAAATTGGTAATAAGTATAGATAAATTTTTGCCGGAAAACAGTTTTTTTATTACGACAATCATTTTGAATCTCATAGTATTTAAGGTGGTTCCCTTCAATTGAAATGCCATGTAAGTATAATAGACTTACTTGTGCCAAAGGATCCTCTGCAATTTCAGTTCTAGCGTCCATGGTGATGACATGGCCGTTACTGTCCAATAGCAGCAAAGTTGGGATGCCTCTTATCCCATACAATTCTGCCAGTTCGGCTCTTACTCCAGCCTGCTGCCAAGGAATGCACAACCAAGGCATCGTTTCGATGTAAGCTTGATAAGAATCTGGACTCCTGGAAAAAAGAATGACAATGTTCACGAAATTATTAAATTTTGGACAAACAAATAGATGACTTATGCTACATTTTTGTTTCGCATTTTGGCATCCACCAATATTCAATCAAGAAAATGAAAAGTTTATAATAATTTATAAATGTGTTAAACCGAGATTAAATGTCAAAAGTTTTTTTTTTCCCACCAGGCAATAGATAAGACAAGGAACATCACTTGTTGTCGGCATCTTTGATATTTTGTCTCCAAATAAATAACATAAAATGACGGTACTTGGTTGTTTTATCATAAGATACCTCAACTATCTTTTTTAAATTACACCAATCATAAAAAGCGCGTGTCGAATAGAGAAGAACAATCTCAGCTCAAAATGGTCACTATTTACTATCTGCAGTCATTTGCCACATTAAATATACACATGATACAAGAAAATAAGGTATGCTCTTGCGCATCTAGGTGTGACGTATTTGAGGGCCAAACAGTACTACCAATCCAATAATTTCCCGTACAGCATTTTACACTTCAAATACATAGCAGATACATAAAACTTGAAATATTGCTACATAGCTGTTCATATCGATTATGTATTAAATACGTATTTAATACCGATAAATGTCCGCGATTGGTACGTATCTGGAACGTAATTTACCTTACATACCAGATACGTGTTCAATACGTAAATTATATATTTGATACGTATCTCTAATATTGCAAATACGTATCTAAAATGTATAAAGAATATTTTCTCACGTATTTACTCGGAAACTAATGGAGATAAAGAGTTGCAGTAAAATGCAGTGGAAATGGGACAATATAGTACATAAACTTCTGTCATTAGAACTCTCCCCATATAAATAGCCGCTTTCCCTCTCTTCCACTTTATTTTTTTTTAAATTGTACCCCAATTTTTCCAGCAAGTAACAGGCTATTTATACGAAGGGTGTTATAATGGCAGAATTTTACGTACAATATCGTCCCAGTTCCAATTAATGGATTTTATTGCAACTTTTTGTGTCCATTAGGTTCAGAGCAAATACGTGGGAAAATAAATGTGGAACACTCTGTATGTAGGTTATTTATTCAAACACATGCAGAGCGTTTTCCTGCAGGCTATCCGAACATAGTATTACACAGAGTATCTTTTTTCAACACCAATTAAAAACAAAGATAGTATGATTCTCTGTGTTGGTTGCTGGAAAAAATATATATCCAAAACTAAACAAGATATAAACTTATTATTTTCTTATTAACTTATATATTTTTAATATATTTAATAGATTTTATAAAAAATATATATAACATGTATATTTTTTATAAAACATATATTTCGATATAACATTTTTAACAGTACACATATTATAGTTATATTTTATAGTAGTATTTTAATATCACTTCTTCACTCCTGATGTTGAACAGTATGATTAGTTTGGTTTTTCTCTTTGTCTCTGAAACAATCAAGAAATCGGATGTTTAATATATGTAATGTTATTAATTATAGAAATATAAAAGGTAACAAAGGAAGACGTTTCTATTAATATATTATCACAAGGAATCTTTCAAATCTTTTAACATTTGTTTAAATATTATTTGGATAAAAAATAATACAATTAATCCAATGAAGGACTGTTTTAGAAAAATTACATTTAAAAAAGCACGTCATAATTCGACTTTTATAATATTAATATTTAGAAAAATAAATATAATTTACTCACGCAATTCTGTGAAGACGTGTAGGAACTTGAGAAATCCAATTAATTATGAGTTTTGTAATCATTTCTTCGGTTGAATTTATATCGTGCAATCGAACAACTACAAACAGCTACAAATATAGAAAAGTATTTATAATACTGTACATAGAATACTATGAACATTTTACAACTTACCTAATATAATTAAATTAAGGATTTTAAAATTTCGAAATGTTTTTTTTTCCCTTGAGCTCCTTTCCAACTATATGCTTTGACTATATGATGTTAATATGTCATCCTTCATCAATGCTTTGAAAATGTTTTTATTACATCTGTAGATTTGTCCCCCTTTCAATTTCAAAAGTCTCTCTACAATAATTTGAGATATGTAAATTATTAATATAAAATGAAATCTGTAAATATGTGAATATGAAAAATTAACCTAAAAAAATACATTCATAATCAAATACGCATTAATATTGTAGTTACAATCGTATGGAAATTCTAATCATTACAAATCCAAAATTAACCTTTGACTATGCCTTTGACTCATATAAACTATTTTTCACATATATAATAACTATTTTAATATCTGATCACCGGCGATTATAACTATCAAGTTTTTTTAGGTTAATGATGCTATTGGATACTACTTGATACTACGGTGACTACGCTAAATGCACCAAGCACCAACAAATGATGGCGGATTAATACATTTTGTCCAATATGTATCAACTACATGTTTGATCTTTAATATATTTATATAATATGCGCAATATACCTGCTATGTATTATATATGTATTTTCACTTGAATACATCAAACATATTACATTAATTACATATTTAACACGAGATATCACCAATGTAAAGAAAATTAACTCCCATTTTTTTTTAAATCTATGCTATTTTTTGCTTTTAGAGCAACAGTTCATGTTTGGCTAATTTTAGTGTGCAATTGACAGCAAAAAAAAGCATTAATAATTACAAGCTTTACTTTAACCGAACAGGTTCTACACTTCTTTAGCTCTTACCTTCATATTTGTTTGTACTTACACGTACTAAAATTTCACTAATTGTAAGTGGTTCATATTTTTTTAATGGCAAATGAAATATGTATTAGTCTGGCACAAACATTAATGCAGACAGTGTTGGAATAAAAAAATGCAGATAAAAAAAAAGACAGAATTAATTAATGATTGTAAGTGTAGTGTTTTATTTTTCTTTTTTTACAAATTCACTTATCAATTCTTTTTAGTCTACTCCCTCAAATGAATGAAAGTCACTCAAGAATTTCCACTGCAACGTTTATAAACAGGTTTATCCACACAACCCCTAAAACGAACTTATAACACCTAACTAAAATCACTATACACGAAAATCGAAACTACTACAAACACAAGCTGACGCAAAACATTAAATAAAAACTAAATGAAGTGTTCTAATCGATTTAAATTTGGTAAATACATCAACAACAATGGCGACAGCCGAGTGATGACGTATCTGAGGGCCATGCGCGAAAAAGACGAGTTTTGATTTTCAGATGAGCATACCTTATTTTCTTGTATCATGAAATATACATAGGAAAGTACAATATGTAAACATTTAAATGCGAATGGAGGGGGCGTTTTAGGTAGGCTATCAATCTAACCAAGTCGTATAGAAAGCGTTATTGACGTGTATAAAACATACATTTTGAGATTGTCATTTTGTGATGTTCATTATATGTATATTATCTCTGGTTTCAGTAACATTTTTAATTGTACAAAGTTAAGCAGGCGTGTGTACTTTCGTATTTGCCAGGAGAAAGAGAGGTTATGTTTAGATGGTACAATTTTCTGTGTGAAGTGATTGTGGTTAGTGCGATTACAAATTTGTTTGTCTGAATGGGAATAACTATTATAAACTTGTGGTAAGTACGTTTTATGGCTTTAAAAACCACTTTTGTTTTGCTAAAAAAATTGTTTCACAATAGGAATTTACGAAAATTGGCTTGTAAATTATCTACCGAATTCCTACCCACTTGGCAAGTAATGTTGCAGATATCCCAGTAATATTACATTATTTACTAGACAGCGATGTTAAACAAAAACATGTTACTGAAATTTTGCAGCAATATTAAATAGTGATAGAAATATTGCAGGCCATTACAGTAACATTTCAATATAATCAGGAAAAAATATTTTAAAACAATGTTGCAAAAACAAAGACTTTGTTGTCAGAAATGTTGAGGTAATATTTAGTTGTAACATTGCCATATTTACAAAATTTACATTTTATAAAGTGTAAGACAGGTACGTATGTATGTTTCTGCAAATTTAGAATTTTGAAAACACAAAACTAATAGAGCAAATTTTCTCTATAAAGTAAATAATGGTGATGGAATTTTTTAACAACATTACACATCATGTTAGTGGGGGGTTGTGGTTGCGCACCGCGCACTTGTAAAAGTTAGTATCGCTTGTCATCACAAGTTTTTTCGTAACGCACATACACAAGTTGTCGTGAACCTGTGAACCCCCTCTTTCACAATATACGGTGATCGTGACGGACAGGGCGTGGATAGGACCATCTTGGATTGTGCGTCGCAATTATTTTGATGAGAAAAATTCCCGTCAATAATGAATCAACATTATCAGGTAAGTTTATTTATAATGCTAAAGTGGTATGTCGATCCTTTCAAATTCATCGAAGATCTTTAAAGACAGTTATGTATTATGTATATCATAACCTATATATGTTATAGTAAAACCTACCTGTTGTGCTATAAGGATGAGCAATGTCACGTAATGTCATTCTTAGAATTGATAGTAATCTTGATCAAATACAAATTTACAATAATTATAAACAGTGTTATATATAAAATATGCAGCTTATCCTCAATTTCATATAAATAAAATAGCTTTTCTGATCTCTATTTTTGACGGTGTCTTTTTTTTTAATTTCAGAGAGAATTAGAAGAAATATTGTACTCACAGCTACAGAATACGAAAAAACTGTCATGGAATGGTTTCGTTATGCAAAACAAAGATTTGATAGAAAAAACAGCAAAATGTTTCAAAGGAATAAAATGCATTCGGGCGTTTTTCTATGTGTTGTTTTTGTTTAGATTCTATTCATGTTAATTTATGTGCCCCATAATCTGTTTCCAATACTGAAGTTTATTAAAATGGAATTTAATGTGCTTTTTTTTTAATCAATAAATCCTTTATTGTCTTCTGTAAGCAGCATTTTACTTTAAAAGTATTTATTAAGTATTTCGTTTACTTAAATAGCTATTTATAATATTATTCATAGTATTACTATTTAGTTTTTACATAGAACTATATGATATCTGATTGACCGTTTTAATGTATCTGCAAAAATAACTACAAAAAAAGACTTATAATGTTATATTATAAAAATGTCTTATGCATTATATTTTTCTGGCATTAATGTTTAATGTTAATATTGTAATTTTAGTAAGTGAAGATAAATTCGTATAAACAGAGGAGCCCGATCTATCGAGGGTAACATGAAATTTTAATATTAATATTGAATTTCAATAAGACTGATTGAGATTCCGTTTTATATTAATTAATATAACCTCTCGATAAACCTCAACAGCATGTTTTCTGTATAATGCCAGCAAGAACTTTTGGAGTAAATAAAAGATCCCAATAGAAACATTAGCGTAGATATATTTATAGAAACATTTAATTGCCACACTGTATCAATATTTCTCTTTAACATATGAGAGAAATGTTACGAAAGAGCTGTACTTCAACATTAATCGTCATGTTAAAGTAATGTTACTCGAAGACTTCGTATTAACATTACTGGGAAATATTGTTTCGTAACATCGCTTAGGCGGACATTAAACAGTCGTAGAAATGTTACTGCATGTGGTACATTGTATATATTTTTGTAACATTTCGCGTTACAAGATAACATTTGGACGACGTTATAGTCATGTTATTTTGCCAAGTGGGTATCCTGTTATAGCATATTGCAAATGATATGAAATCGGAAAATATAAAGTATAAACATATTGAAACATTACGTGTTTTGTGAAATTATTTCTGTACGTCTAATAATTATATTTAAATATTTTAAATTGTTATAGCCAATTGGTTTCGGCAAACCAATTTATGTTACCAAGGGTCCAAACTTAACTAAAAGGGTAGTATTTTTGTATTGAAGCTGTTGTGTTTACATTAAAAACTTTAATATAGACAATAGAAATCATTTTTCAGATGTAAAGTAAATGTGTCTTATTTCATGAAGCTCGTTTACATCGACATGTAAAATGTGACATTTCATTTTTAATACAGTGGAATCACATATTCGTGTCAATTAAAATTTATTCAAGATCAACACGTGTTAGCGCAAACAGCACTTAATTGTAATAAATAAACGTTCTTATATCATCTGCAATGTCTTGTATAAGAAACATCCCAACAGAAACGTTTCATTCGGTATGTTACAAACGAAACATAAAATGCAGATACGTAAAAAGTTTGTTACAGACACTTTTCTGAAACACAAAAAATGTTTACTGAGATGATTGTTAGAAATACTCAGGAATAAGACAATTTTGGATTAATTTAAAAAAAAAAGATTCACTTTTTCGGACTTTCACAGCAAATATATGGCAAACAGTTGTGAAATAATGTGGGACTAAAAAAGAAATGGAAAATTGAAGTTAAAAAAGAAAGCAATCAGTTTACGTCTACACGATATTGTGACCTCTAAAATAGTAAAATCCGATAAGAAATAACCTTCAATCTTTTGACTTGCAAGTACCTAGAAATAACTATAGCAAAAACATTTCTACAAACAGCACATATATATTTAAAACAGTTTAAACCTAAGACTATGAGAACACAGATGTTGCGATTTCTTTCAATCATCTCAATAATACGAATCCACACTTTTTGTGCGGGAAATTTAACCAATGTGACGGTACGAGTTAACGATTTCGTTTCAAACGACTTCTCACTTTATCAAGATACGAATAACTTCGCAAACCTCACCGTATACGCGAACAAAACTTGAAGAATCTAACAAAATACGTCGGTTTGGTCGTAATAAATACGACCATCGATTCCCTGGAAGAAAACGATATTGCCGACCTGCCATATCTACGCGAGTTGAATATTGCTTCCGCCGGAATCCGCCAGATGTCGCCCGGATGTTTCGCCAACCTGCCGGAATTAAAATACCTGGTTTTATCTCGAAATAATTTGAGCGAATTGCGGCGGGGGATTTTCGACGGCCTCCAGATCGTTCTCTTGGATCTACGCGATAACGTAATCGAAAAAATCGAAGCGGGGACGTTCGACAATACGACGCAATTGTTAGAGTTGGATTTGTCGCGAAATAACATCTCCCAGCTCGATGCGCAATGGTTTCGGGGTCTCGCGAGTTTGGATGTCTTAATACTCTCCGAGAATAAGATAGCCGTCTTACCGAATTACGCTTTTAAATATCTGGAAAGTGTGCGGTATTTGTATTTGGAACGTAACCAGATAGGGAATCTTGAAGAGCATTGCTTTAGGGGTCTCCAGGGCCTGCGTATCTTAGATTTGTCCTTTAATAATATATTATACTTGCGAGAAGATGTGTTTGCGGATCAGGAAAAGATTCTGGAGCAATTATTCTTATGTGGGAACATGTTTAAGTGCAACATCATGAGAAGATTAACAGCGTTTCTGACCAATTTATCGTCATTGGTCGTAGAAGTAACCTATTGCACATGTGGACCAACGCCGTATAGTTCTCCAGAAAAGAACCCTACTACTTTGGATTATCTCAAAAACAAAATCAGAAACGGAAGGTGCCATGATAGCCACTTAAAAAAATTCATTATGATCAACATGACTGCTGAGGAAGGCTTGTAGCTATCAATGTAATCTGTAATGTAATATGTTGTTTATTCTTTACTAGTGTTATAGAACAGTAACAATATCAGTAGTATAAAGCATATTAATAGGAAATTATATTAAGAAATGAAATGTCAGTGTTCAAAGCAATATCCTTTGATTTAATGATTTTTATGAAGTGGAACATCATAACAAAAAAAAAAAAAAACTGAAACAGTCAAATTATGTTTATAAAAACATTTGTTTAAAATTAGATATGCATACACGAACAAAATCAAATTTAATAGGCCAAATTTGTTTATGAATAAATAATCATTAGGAACATTTCCTTATTATAGCAAAGAACGTTTTTATATTCATGTCGATATGAATGAAATAAGAAGTAATAATATCAATTTTAATTGAATAAATTACTATTTAAAATTCCCTTTTCACATTAAAATTTATAAATTATTAAATAAATGCGGAAAGAAACGGATAATTAAAACTATTTTATAAGAAAACGATATCAAAGCCTGGGGTTCAAATGAAATAATTTAAAATTATTAACATGATTTAATATAAGTAATTATTTAAAAGCAACTTTTAACATAAAAATTAAATATTTATTAAATAAATACATATAAAAATAAATTAGTATTTAAAATTATTTTTTTAATAAAAAAAATTAGTTTCAAATGAATTTAATTAACAGTTAATTAATAGCAATATAATACATCAATATTAATTATAATTAAATACTTATTTAAAATTGATTTTTAACAGTTAACGTTTTTTTATTAAATTAAATGAATTTAATTTTAATATTAAGCTTTACACTTAATATTAAAATTAAATTTTATTGGATAAGTGTATAGAAGTGTATTTAAAATTATTTGATGGTATTAGTGATTATTTCAAAGCAATTTAATCAATTTAAAAGACTAAAATCGAATATTATCAAACAAGAGCAAAAACAAACTGGTATTTAAAATTATATTTCTAGAAAATAAAAAAAAAAGCGTTGGTTTTGAATGGATTAATTAAAAATCCTTAATATCAATTTTTTATTTGCGTAGATAATTATTTAAATGCATTTTTTATAATAAAATTAAATGTTTATTAAATAAATGCAAAAATAAAGAAGTATTTAAATATTTTTTATATCAATTTTCCATATCATAAATAATTTTAATATTAAAATCAGATATTTATTAAATATATGTAAAAACAATACATAATTTAAATTATTTTCGAAAGAACTCAATTAAAAAAAAAAAATTCTGTCAGGTGTGGGGTTCGAACCCACGCTCCCATCTGGGAACCAGAGCTTAAATCTGGCGCCTTAGACCGCTCGGCCAACCTGACTTACAACATATCAAGCTTATAACTCCATATAAATACCGAAAAGTTTTGAAATATTGTGCAAACTTCAGAATTCCTAAATTAATTACTGCAAATCGATCTATTTATTGTCAATTAGCCTCTTTTTGTGATTTTAATATTAGCAATAATTTTTAAATTTCAATATTTTAAATAATCTACGACTTGATTTTAGATGTTTTCACCTTTGTTATTTATATCTATGTTATGTACCAACGGCTGCATAGAAAACTGGTACAACATAAAGATGCATTTACCCGAATATTTGAAAATTGTTGCTGTGTAAGTATAGTCTATTTGTCAAGTAATATAGAAACTGGTTAGCTTGTTTTTTGAATCTCGTTTAATTGTGACATTAACCTAACAATTTATGACAGATATAAATGACATTACATTTAATTTTCACATGCTACAGCCCAAATCAGTCAACCTAAAACTAATTGTACCAGGTTTTCTATGCAGCTGATGGTATATAGACCTAATGAGTATATATTTTTTTTTAAATGTCATTTGATTTAAGATATTTGCATTAAATTTGTATGCAAATATCACAGCAAAATCGTAAATGTTGGCGTTAATTTTTATTCTTTATGGATGGTATTCGTATTGACGTTTCTTTTTTAAATAAATTATGAACACTAAAAAAACGAATAGGGATTATTAGAATCAAGGGATCTTTATCTCCCGTCTTTTTCACTGCAACATCGTAAATTTTAGCTTCATTTAAACTTTTCTCCTCGCTTTAATAACATCAGACACAAACGAAATATTCTCGTTCCCCTTTATAGTATAAACTGTCTAATCTGCACCCATAAATTACGCCCCACTACACCTAGAGCTGTTAGGTTTTACTGTTATTACACTGAGGGTATTAGCATAAGAAGGCGAAATTGTAAAATCGATGACGAAATAAGGGACTGTGGCTCCAGTCCCAGTATTTTGATATGTACTAACTTTCCCCTGTATTGTCTTTAACTCGTATAATTTTATAAGTTAGAAATGAAAATAAAATGTTGATTCGTATGTTCGTGAAACAACTCTATCTCTCGTATGTAACTGTGTATATTTAAAAAGGCGGTTATCAGACACATCTGGTGTTTTTAGCGCCCCCTCGCACATGCGTTCGTGTGTATTAGGCAAAAGCTTACAAATTACTTCATTATTCCAGGTTTAAAAATGGGACTGATGAGTGATGACTCACAAGGAAAAAGGCATACAAGTTGATCTCTTCGATTTTGATAAAATTTGGTGGGAATGTAGAACATCGAAAAATATTTGACACGTATTGTTTTTTAGCGTCCCGTATTTGGTTTTAGGGGGTGTAATGAGGGCTCAAAGTTTCCCCCAAAAACAGATTTTTTGTAATATTTCAGAAACGAGAAGAGATATCCAGATCGGGTAAAGATCAAATCGTTCTTTATTAGCAGCGGTACGTTTTAGGTCGAAAAAAGAATATTGGCGCATCCAGGGGCGGGTTAAGGGATTAAAAAATACAATTTTTTTTCTCCACTCTGCTCTTGTATACATATTATTAAAGGGCGGAATATATGCAAAGTGCATATATTTGCATATTTTAACAAATTTCACAAAAAATTGCATATTTCGGAAAAAATAAAATTTGTGTTTTATCAAAAGATTAAGTGCGACCCTTGCAGGTAATTGAAATAATTTAAAAGGTGGGTAGGTTTTGTCGACTCACCCGTTTTATTATTATATGGTTTATTGCCGGCATTTATTGGGTGTTTAGGAATTTCCAAGTAATCAGCTTGCCTAATGGAGAGCAGATGTGGTCTATTCTTTTGTATTTATATTGTATAGTTTAGTTTGTCGATAGATTCCAGTGTGAAAAGAGTGATTTCGAAAATATTTTATTTCAAACGCCTAAAATGCCGAAAGCTGCTTCGTGGATTAAAAATTTTCCTGAGTTGGAGTTTAGTGGGGATAAAGTGTTTTGCAAAGTTTGTGCCAAAATCATTGTTTGTGAAAAGAAGTTCCAAATTGATCAACACTTGAAAACAGCTATGCATAAAGCTAAGTTGCAGAAAAATAAATCTGTGCCTGTTCAGCAGTGTGTGCAAACCGCATTTCAAAATGTCAAACCAAAGAGTGAAAAGGAGGTGTTTCATCAAGACTTATGCAAAGCTTTAGTCGCAGCAAATATACCTTTGAAGAAACTGCAAAATACACAATTCAGAGATTTTTTGCAAAAATATTGTAATCAAAACATCCCTGACGAATCCACACTTAGAAAGAAGAATGTGCAAACAGTATACGAAACCGTAATGGGAGAAATTAAAGTTTCACTGGGCGATGAACATTTTTATATTATTGTTGATGAAAGCACATGTGGTCGATATATCGCACATCTTATGATTGGAGGGCTTCAAGAAAATGAGCCAGGGAAACCATATTTAATATCTTCTAAACAGTTAGACAAAACAAATAATGTGACCGTAACTCGATTTATTCAGCAGTCTCTATCAATTTTTTTTTTACCAAATCCAGTTCCAGTAGAGAAGTTTTTAGTGTTTTTGTCTGACGCAGCGCCGTATATGGTTAAAGTAGGCCAAAACTTAAAAATATTTTATCCCAATATGGTACATGTCACTTGTCTTTTACACGGGATAAACAGAGTTGCAGAAACTATTAGAACAGCATATCCCTTGGTGAACAAATTAATTTCAAATGTAAAGAAAGTGTTTTTGAAAGCACCTCTAAGAGTGCAGATCTATAGAGAGAAATTGCCAGGAGTTTGTTTACCTCCAGAGCCCGTAATTACTCGATGGGGAACATGGATTAAGGCCGCGATATTCTACGCAGACCATTTTGAAGCCATTAAAGACATAGTTTTAGATTTAGAAGACAATTCGCAGTGTGTAGTGCAAAGTCAAGCATTATTCAAAAATGTAAATTTAGCTAAGGAACTTGTTTTTATTAAGGTTAATTTTAGTTTTGTACCAGATATAATAACTTCGTTAGAAAGTAGGAATATAAGTTTAAGAGAATCAATTAATATTGTTGAAACTTTTTCCGACAAATGCAAACAAGTTCCCGGTGATGTAGGAAATCAAGAAAGAAGGAAACTCGAAGTTATTGTGGCAAAGAATGAAGGCTTTAAGTATTTAATGGAAGTCAAAAATATTTTTGATAGTAAACCATCCAACGAAGTAATACCTTGGCCTTATGACTTACTACTCAAATTAAAATATTGCCAGATCACATCGGTAGATGTTGAAAGAACTTTTTCTTTGTACAAACATATTTTTACAGACAGAAGGCAAACATTTTTATTGGAAAATTTTGAAAAATATATCGTTATAAATGCATTTTATACTATTTCAGGTTGAAAATTTTACCTATTATGTTTTTCTTTTAATTTTACTTAAAATAAATAATTTTTGTAAGAGTCAGCGTTTCTTTATTTCCATTTTTCCATGTTATATTCAAGGCATATAATTGCATATTTCGACAAATAAATGCATATTGTCGCATATTTCAGAGAAAAACGATGCATATATATGCGCATATTTTAACTGAATTGACGTGCATATATTCCGCCCTTTACATATTATAAATTCAATTTTTCTTTTTTTAGCCTTTAAACTACATGAAAAAAATAAAGGCTGGATTTTTTTTTCTAAATGATCATTTTACGAAGTTATCGTCATTTCTACAGGTGATTCAAAAGCACCGGACCAACTCCTGAGAAGTGATCAAACGAAACATCCACTGGCTCTGAAAGTGTAAATAAGATACCAATAAATGTTTTTTTTTTTTACGATTTATGGTCCTTGAAATATAAAAGTTTTGTATTAGATTTTTGGTCATTCGGAACTATACAGGCTGATTCTCAATATATGCGACAAACTTTAAGAGCTGATTCCTGAGGTTATTTTGATCATAAAAGTTCATATGAGTATGTGTCCAGAACGGTTTGGTTTTAAAGTTATTGAATGTTTAATACTAAATTATGAACTATGACTAACACGATATAATATCACAGTTGGTTCTTCAAAAACTATTGTGTTGAGAGGGAATTGTTTATTTGTCATTTCAATATTTGTCAATAGTTGTCCAGAGTATTCATTCAGTTTATTGCCAGTTTCTGTTTTCTAAAATGAATTACACGAATGCTGAGATGTGTGATATGTATTTCGTTTACGGTCTTGCCAATGGAAATTCGCGTGCTGCTAGACGTCTTTATGAAGAACGATACACTGTTGAAAATTTTAACACTTTTTTGACTAATTTAATAGTCAGGAGAGGTCCACACTCTTTTCGTGTTATTTTGTCGAGAACTATAGAAGTTTAAATTTGACGAGCAAATAGTCAAGTATTGTCTATTGCTAAGGGGTTATTTTGTCCAACTGACACGTGGAATTATAAAATACTTCTAGTCACATTTTATTTGATCTAGACTAGACAAATTTACTAGCTGTTTAACTAAATGAATGCGATCTGTTGGGTGTTTTAACACCATTTTCTAAACACAACGTCTTTTTAATATGCAACTCCTATTTCTTAGTGCTATAATATTCTCTCTTTAAGACGTTTTCACAATTATAAATATGCAAAACCACTCATTCACAAGTTTTGGTTTCTACTAAACGTACCAATTTTAAACTGATTTTTTGAGAACCATTATAAAATTAAGTGAATGTTTATGCTATTTGATTCAAGTCTAAAACTAATTGCGTAAATAGATGTTCCCAATACATCTTTAAGATGTTGAAATTTTTTATGCCCACTGGAATTAACGTTTAATAACACGAGGTTACACTTTGCAAGTCAGTAACATTTGGCGGTTTGTTTGGATATGTTAATACGGAGAATCAAACACGAAAACAGATACACGTGCAATGCAGGTGGTACGTATAATGCAATACTGTATTAGAATAGGTGGGGTTTCTATATTTCTATCCGAGGGAAAAATTCTGATTGGTTGACGCTTCTGAATGTCTAGAAAAATAGTCAATCCTCATATCTGAACAAAGAATTCACACGAAATTCTAGTCATTTCTGTTCTATTAAATACGCGTAGTCAACTCGTCTGGCAAAGTTTGGAAAAATCAACACTAAAATATTTGACTAGCGCAAAATTAACGCCAACACCGTAATATTTTCAACAGTGTATCATCCCGCATCGTTCAATATTTGCCAGTCTTCACCAACGTCTTAGTGAAACGGGAAATTTAAAAAAAAACGGACGACTGATAACGGGCACCCATCTACAGTGAGAACTCCACAAGTTGAAGAAATGGTACTAAATGAAATTGAAGGAACATCCTACTGACAAGCACCAGAAAAATTGCGTTTGCTTTAAACATTAGTCAGGCCACAGTTTGGAGAATATCGAAAGATCAACTATTGTATCCATATCACATTCAACGGGTGCAGGCAGTTTTGCCGGCAGATTTTCCGCTAAGAGTGGCTTTTTGTCAATGGATGCAACACAAAATCGCACAAAATCCTGACTATTTGTCAGTTCTATTCTTCACCGACGAGGCTACTTTCTTTAGAAACGCGATTATTAATTTTCATAATAATCACATATGGGCCGAAGAAAATCTGCACGAACTAGTGAATACCCGTCATCAACATCAATTCTCTGTCAATGTGTGGGCCGGAATTGTTGGAGATCACTTGATAGGTCCACATTATTTACCGATGCGGTTAAATGGCGAGATATATCGCAATTTTCTTGAAGAGGAGCTACCCCTACTGCTGGAAGAAGTTCCGTTGCAATTAAGATTACAAATGTATTTTATACATGACGGTGCTCCAGCGCATTTTAGTTTAGTTGCTCGCGAGTTTTTGGACAATACGTATAATCCAGATCGGTGGATAGGACGGGGAGGTCCACAACCGTGGCTTCCTCGGTCTCCAGACTTAAATTCTTTGGACTTTTTTCTCTGGGGTCACCTTAAATCATTAGTTTATACGAATCCCATTGAAAATGTCGATGAACTGAGAAATCGTATTATCGCAGCTTGTCAAACAATTCGAAATACCCCTGGTATTTTAGAACGGACTCGCCAGTCAATACGACGGAGGATAGAAGCTTGTATTGCAGTTGGGGGGCGGGGTCATTATCAACAGTTAGTATAAGTTAATTTTGTTTTACTAATTATTTTGTTAATTTATAATAAACACATTAATTATGTTAACTTACTATTAAACATTGTACAACTTTAGAACTAAGCGATTTTGGACATATGTTCTTATGAAGTTTTATGATCAAAATAACCCCAGGAATCAGCGCTTAAAATTTGTCGAATATATTGAGAATCACCCTGTATAGCATACCCCAAATAATAAATAAATTATATTAACCAAAGATCAAATTCTATGTTTCTTTTTTTTTGTATAGTTTTCAAAACAAATATCTCGCCTAATAATATCTCAAGGTGAAAAGATAATAATAAAAAGATTTTGTAAGAAATTTAATCATTTTTATTTACTTATTAACATACAAATTTAATCTATTATTTTAAAATTTTAAAATAATCACTTTATCAACCTAAAATTTCTAAAATGTTTCGACAATTTCTTTAAACACTTCTCGTTTAAACTCGTCTTGGACAACCACACCTCTTTAATCCTCCTAATCGACCACAAAACGATATCTTGGAAGCATTTGACTTCATTCCGCGAAAGATCCAAAGATGTTAGCCTAGGCAAATCGAGGAAGGTCATCTTATCGACAGTTTGAATCCGATTATTAGTTAAATCGATGGTTTCCACACGGTTTAAGCCAACGAATGCGTGTGGGCATATGAAATTAATACGATTATGATTTAAAGCGAGATATTTCACGTTGTAGACATTCTTAAAGACCATCTTCGTCAAAGCACGTATGAGATTGTGGCTAAGAATCAGCTCCTCTACATTGTTGGAGTTCTCGAACCATCTGGAGGATAATCTCTGTATCTGGCCGTAGATGAAACTCACCTCAGTCAAATTTGGCATGTCGTCGAAAGCGTTTTTCGAGATCTTGGACAGTTTGCTGACGTTGATTTTCAATTTTTTCAATTTGGAACGGTTGAAGACGCCATGGCGTATCTCGCGTAGGTTTCTTGCGTTGGCGATTGTTAATTCCTCGACACTATCGAGATTAGAAAGGTAAGGAGGTTGTAGAACCTCTACTTGCGCGTCAAAAATGTATACCACGCTGTGATTGTGTTTTACCATTAATTTTAGCGGCATCTCGTTGGTGTAAGCGAGGTAGTTGGCCTTGCTGATCTTCATTGTCGATGAAACCGTAAGAAGCACGTTGAAGAGCGACAAGAATTTAAGTAACATGTTAGCGCAATGTTCTAGGACGTAAAACTGGGGGAAATTTAGAAGATCCGCGACAGTGAGTTGTATATTATAAAAAGGTTATCACCGGGTGTGACATATCGTTGACATAGTTTTAGAAAATCTATGTAAAAATACGAGGGTTTACGCTTAAGTTATTAACGTTATTTGTCAAATAGCTTTTAAACAGTTTCTCTTATTGTTAAAATCACATTGATATTATTATAATAATTGGCACTAAACTATTGCAATAGTACAGGGTTCAGATAAAGTATGAAACCAAACAAATATTTTTAAGACCAAGAGGATGTTATTGACGAAACTTTGCAGATAAGTTGTAGAAAGTATAATACATCTGCTGTGGATTTTGTTGTGGTGTCTGTACTTCCTGTTCAACCGGAAGTTCCCTCTATTTTTTAAATTTAAATAGAACATCCTGTATATTTTTTTAGATTATAATAGACCTTCTTTTTGCGAATTCGACCATACTGGTTTTAGCACCATTATCTGTAAATAATGGAGCGATAATTAGTTCGGCAAAATGTCAGTGGGGATGATACAATAAGTCCATAGATGTCAGTCACAGCTCAAAGCTTTGCCCAGCAACAAACAAACAAAAGGTACTATCATCTAATAGGTGATTGTTAACAAACTGTCAAGTTTATTTAATTCACGCCCATCGAATTGTACGGATGAAAATTGTGCACTTAAATGAAAGAAAGCGTATTGAAATTTTAATGATCATCGGGTTTGGCGATCGCGTTAGAACGCATGAGGAAGTGTGTCACCTTTTTAATGATTTACATCCCGAAAGAACTCCTATAACACGTTCAGCTGTCACTAAAACACTGAAACGTTTTAGTATGACTGGAGTGGTTAAAAATTCACCAAAAACAGGAAGACCACAGACCGCAACTAACGCAGTTGTTACAGAAAACATTGCCAATGAACTAGAAGAATCACCTCAAACTTCTACCACAACTTTAGCACTAAACCATAGTATAAGTCGTCGTTCTGTAGGAAAAATATTGAAAGGAGAAAAGTTCCATCCGTATAAAATACACCTACTTCAAGAACTGTCAGATGATGCTTTTGACCGACGCCTGGGGCCTGATGCATAAAAGTACTATTACAATTTACAGGTGATATTTTTTACAATTTGTCAAAATTTGACTTATATATATATAAGTCAAATTTAGAGGCCAGGTCAATACTTGTTAAATAGCAGGCCCATTTTTTATAGAAGGACACTTAAGTGGGGAGAAGTATTTGGATCTACTGAGAAACCACATTATTCCTGTACTTCAACACAATGGGGAGTTGCCTCAAAGCTTTTGGTTGCAACAAGATGGAGCGCCTCCCCACTATGATAGGCGAGTTAGGAACTCGTAGAGGATTCATTGAGTGGCCTGCACGTTCTCCAGACCTTAGTCTATTAGATTTTTATCTTTGGAGTTTTCTGAAATCTCGTGTTTACGTTAGGTGACCAACTACTTTGCAGGAGTTGAGGCAAAGAATAGTCGACGAATGTCATTTAATCCGTAGAGAAGTTTTGGAAAACTTAGGAATTTCGTAGAACACTTGCATATTATCAGGAAGTAAACGGCGAGCATTTTGAACATTTTAAATGAGTTCGTTTGTTTATCAGATGACTACCATTTTGTTAATAATTTACAATACATAAAATTAATTGTTCAGTAAATGTGGAGTGTTCTATCTCTTCATTATTTACTGATAATGGTGCTAAAACCAGTATGGTCAAATTCGCAAAAACAAAGTCAATTATAATCTGCAAAAATATACAGGGTGTTCCATTTAAATAAAAAAAATAAAGAGAACTTCCGGTTGAACCGGAAGTACAGTCGTACGTTTTGAAGTTATTTGCTTGGTTCCATACTTTATCCCAACCCTGTATATAAGGATATTCACATATTGTACAGCTCCTCCCACAAAAAGGTTAACAATCTGAATCGCTATTTTGATTATATATTCTCAGGTTGAACTATACATACAACTGTGTTTATTGGAGGTAATTTTATTCATGCCAGCCTAAGAGTAGCCCACATACGTAATGTTTACTCATATTTGATAAATTCATATTTTATGTCCGCTATTTATTTGGTAAATTGTCTATGAAAGTTGTTTTGACAACCTTGATTTATTATTATTAGTTTTCAAATAAGGGTATCCATTCAGTTGAAGACGCAACAAGTTTGCGGCAAAAACCACAAAGGCAAGCATTTGTGTTTATCTGATATTCGCCTCTTATAACAAAAGGATAAACATATTTTTCATTGAAACCTGGCATAACTGAAATACATACAGTTACAGACAAATGTCATAGGCATATTCTTTCATAACAAAATTAATAACAAAACATTTCAATTAAAATTTTACATAACTTTAATTTTTTTTTATTATCTCTAAATACTTCCTAAATAGTTAGCTTTTCATTGCTTTTTAACAACATAATACTGAAAAATAAATTGGAATTGACTCTTGTCTGCGATTGTATATCTCAACACTAATACTAGGTCTCTCTTATATTTTTAATAGTAAAACAATTAGAACACTGAATAATTGAAATGAAAGCAGTAGATGTTGCAGAAATCAAGGCATCCTTATAAATCTGATGATGCCATCGGCAAATATGTGGACAATTTTGTGTTTCAGCACGATAACTGTCCCGTGCAGAAATCCCAAATTGTGCAAGAATGAATACGTTCCGCAAACATTTATTTAACAAGTATTGACCTGGCCTCTAAATAGTCCGGACTTAAGTCCTATTGAAAATGTTTGAGCTGCATTAAAGCAGAATATATATTTATACATATATAAAGACCTCATTCCAGAAAATGCAGATAAACTATGAGAAACTTCTAGGAAGTAATCGAAAATAATGGGGACTGGAGACATTATTGGACGCTTCAAGATTGAAGAAATGAATTTATGCAAATGTTATAATTAGATAAAACAATAAAATAAATTTATAGTGAGAACATTTTGTTATTACAGTATCACATGTGTATATGTATGATACGTTTTACTAGCAAAGTATGTCCATGCATTTACTATTGAAAACTATATATTTTATTTATATTCAAATTCGCTTATTGCTAAATGTTACAATTAAAAAATTACGAAAATGAAAGAAAGGAACTTGTCTATTCACTATATTCCATATTGGCAGTGTATATGCGAAATAAGGTATTCTAATAAATCAATAAGAACATTCAGAAACAGAAAATCTATTTTACCCCGGAATACATAAAAATATTATTTCAACGCGTGCTTGTTTTATGTCTTAATAACAAAAACTAAATTATAAAAACAAGAAATCCTGTATGGGATAAATACACAAGGAATCATACATAACATCTGTTTACACCGATAAGCCGTAGTCGTAGTAAAAGCTATAATCCATCCTAAATGCGCTCGCCACATATATTTTCGCGTAGGTTTTTTTGGTAGTTTTTCCACTCGTTACTGAATCAAATATAATCGTCCGCAATATAAATATCTACATATAAATATTGAGAGAATAGCGGTAACAAAAGACACTTTAAGATGGTGTGCAAAGTTGTAGAAACAGTTTATCTATTTAATGTATACAGCTATTTAAGGAAAACTGCTACTAACCCAAAAGTAGCAGAAGCAGGTTGTAGCTGCTAACGTAAAGAAACAGTTTTATATATCACATACAGAAAACCAAATTCTGCTTCTCAGAATAGGCACAAAATTCAAATCACATTCTCGACACCTATTAGATTTTTATACCTATTCAATTTAACAACACAATCTTCGTCTAGAGGATTAGCCGCCAAAGAAATTTCTCCAATATGCTTCATGGAGGCCAAAACATTATTGTTAAGGCAGAAAATGTTATTGTGACTCAATTCTAACACTTTTAAACTGATCACTTCGTTGTAAGTCCTATGACTGAACACTTGGATCTTATTCATGGACAAGTCGAGCTGTTCCAGCGCATCCAAGCCTCTAAAAGCGATCGGTGGACGTATCTGATGAGATTCCCACTCAAATCCATTTGGATCACCGCTGGTATGTTCCTGAACGCGCGCTTCGGAAGAAAATGCAGCCTATTCTTGCTTAAATCCAAGCTCTTTACGTTTGGGGAGTTCCTGAACCATCTGGTGTCTATCCTGCGCAAATTTCCCGAGGTGAAACTCGCAATTTCCAAACTGGGTAGATTGTCAAATGCCTTAGAGTCGATACGCACCAATTGGCTAAACATGATGATAATTTTTTTCAATTTGGGCTTCTTCTTGAGTACTCCGGCTTTGAGGTGTTTCAAATTTGATACGGCCACTATCAATTCTTGCAAATTATCCATATCTTGTAGATGTGGAGGTTGCAGGGTTGTCAGCAGCAAGTCGCTGATGTAGATCTTCTTTAAATCGGTTGAATTTTCAGGGCGTGGCAATTCGTTTTTGTATTTAAGGTAACCCTTTTCGATTACGGTGACACTAGAGGATGATGCAACGATGAGAAGTAGGATTACAAACATTTTACAAGTTCTGTAAGGTTAAATAGCAATATGCGAAGTGATCGTTGAGAAAATATGTTGCAGTTATCGTTCTGCTAGTCTGTCGTGGTTCAATTACTGCTCATGATGTGTTGTCAAAACATTTACCGTATATCTGTAATTGATATCTGCTATAATAAACATTCTTTTTTTGTATTTCTTCGGTGTATGATATTTTAGTATGATATAGTTTGTAGTAGACGACTTCACGGATAACAAAACTTCTAAACAGAGCAAATACAATGTGTGTCAACTTATTTTTGCTTGATATAACTATGTAAAAATGTTAAATAATTAATCAATTAATAAAAATATTAATATCTTCAAACCTAGATAAAGCAGCGATTTAAATTTAAAAAATATTGAATTATAATCACAGAAATACCATGTGATTCAAAATGATTGTCGTAAGAAAAAAACTGTTTTCCGGAAAAATTTTCTATACTTATTACCAATTTAATGAGCGAAGTTAGCTGCATACAAATTTCATACATTAAATAAATTTTCTTGACATTTAGCGACATTGGCGTTCGTGTTGTAGTATCTTTCGATTATTTATCTTATAATTTTTTTCAAATCGTTTATATTTACATCCAATATCACCAACAATAGTATTTCTGAATACTGTAAGAAAATAAGGGAATTTATCTGTGGTAATTAGCTCAACAAACAGGTAAAAAAAATATTAACATTAAGTGAAATAGTTTATTACATTTTTATAATTTTATAGGCTTACCATACACTTCAGCGCAATGAGCTGTCAAAGAAAGTTACATTTTCATCCCTATAAAGTTTCTACGGTACAGGAATTATTACCATTAGATCACGATAGGCGATTGGAATATTGTCATTGGTTTAATAACAATTTAAGGGACGATGACTTGCTAAACAAATCATTTTTCTCGGATAATAATAATAATAATAAGAGTTTATTGTCATCGTCCGAAAACATAGACATTGTCATCACATACAATACAGATAATGTACGAGAACACATATAAAATTGAGATGCAAAAACATGTATATCATAATAACAGACAAGAGACAAAAGAATAGCTCTAGTTACTAAGGAATTCCTCGATACTATAAAAAACATGATTCAGCAAATGATCAGCCAATGCCTTCCGAAACAATCCCAGAGAAGTAACATCTTTCAAGGCCCTGGATGAAGCCTGGTTTTATCTAACAGACTATATCAATTTACAAAACTATTGTATCTGGTCTGCAGAAAATCCACACGAATTTCGAGAAACGCAATTGCATCCCGTAAAAGTTGGAGTTTGGTTAGCTATGTCCAGGCAACGAATAATAGGGCCAATTTTCTTCGAAGAAATTGTAACAACCCAACGTTACCAACAGATGTTGGAATTGTTTATTGCAAAGTTACAAAAAAATGAGCTTGAAGCAGGTTATTTTCAGCACGATAATGCTCCAGCACATACTGCTCGACAAACCTGCCAATATCTTCAACAGTTTTTTGCTGACAGGGTCGTTAGAGCACAAAGATAGCCACCAAGATGGCCTGATCTAACCCCATTAGATTACTTCATGTTATTTAAAAAATAGGATCTATAGAAACCGCATGCATACCATAGAAGAACTGAGAGATGCAGTTTTGTCACTTAATAATTATACTAATTGTATGTTATAATTTAAAGTAATAAATAAATTTAGTTAAGCACCAGTTAGTACTGAATTGCAAAATCATAATTTAGTAAAGTTAAATTAATTACATTTCATTTTTGCAAGCAGAAACACCAATCCATAGTCGTTTATATAATGCGAGCAAATATAGGTTACGTTTTCCTTATTTATGACAGATCCGTTTACTTTCTTATGTTCCAACACTGACTTAGTTCAAACCTTCATTACAAACACGCGGCATATACCTACACCCTGTTACTATCTATAGGAGCGGAATTGACAATTATTTTGAATCTCTGTGTACATATGCAAAAATCGTCTACTCTTACAGAATGGAAGATACAAGCTAAAAACTGAAATCACTAAAAAAAAGTCAATATCTTCAAAATTAGATAAGTTAACGGTTTCAAATTTGGCATAACATTGAATTGTAATTATAGAAATATTTCTGCAAAATACAGATGATCCACACTGAGAGAAATATCCTTTTCATTTAAAAAGAATTGCATTAAACCAAAAGTTTTTACGTTTTCTTAATGGCCAACATGATTTGGTGTTTCCTTGAAAAGGAATATAATTTTAAATTCACGCATTTCTTCGGAAATAATATATTTTTCGTTGAAACAAGTTTATTCTTTTAAGTGAAAGATTTATTGACAGTTGATTCAAGTACTCACTATTTTGAACTTGAAAACTATGCAGATTGGCAGAAAACCGTAAGCATTTTGATTCAAAAGATTTTTCCTTTTCTTATATAACATTTATTCCTTTTAGTCTTAAGCGTAACACAATAAAATGCCGTGATCATAGAAATGAAAATGAATTATCTTTAAAAACCAATGGACTAAGAAGGGGATTCGCCGTTAGAATGTTGTAAAATCCTAGTAGTAGTATTGGGGGAGTTGGTCACAGTTGATCCTAAAGCACTCTAGTGTACCGTTAAAGAAATCGTCCTTTCAATGGCGATGACTCCTATCAGATGTTGATCTGGTAAATATACCAGATTAGTATGTTACGATTGCAGTTTCCAGCCTATTTTGTGCGAAATACTATCTGTGACTGGAATGAAATAGGAGATGCGCCATCTATGCGACAATTTCTCTACTACACATAAGTATATCTGCTCATCTGCTGTACTATATGGGGAGAAAACTGCTATACGAAAATAAAATGCGATATTTATTTTTACTTCCATGTAAATATTTAGTTAAATTAATAAATACTGCGCTAGCTTCAAATAAATCTACTAACCAAATTATTTGTTTGATTGAATACAATATGGGGAGAAAACTGCTATACGAAAATAAAATGCGATATTTATTTTTATTTCCATGTAAATATTTAGGTAAATTAATAAATCCTGCGCTAACTTCAAATAAATCTACTAACCAAATTATTTGTTTGATTGAATGCAGGAATATTTTTAATATTCCTAAATCGAGTAATAATTTAGTAAGTGTAACCAAATGCATGAAAAATGGTTGAAAACAACAAGATCGTTTTTTTCCCGTGTATAATAGTTTTAAAACCTTCAAACACTATATACCACTGTAAAGTTCCTTGGTTTATAAGTAAATCGACATTAACTGAAAATATTCCAATTATCTCTGAAATTTCTTTAACCTCGTGCGAAAAATATTCACTTTTGTTCATTATTGTTTGTGTATCTGAGACTTATGCACGTGGGAACATGAATAAAACTAAAATACTTCCGCGTAAAAAAGCACTCGGCTTGAATACAGGTGCTTGCATTTTCCGTTAAAAGGCAAAAAGTTTTAAATCAATGTATACATGCGTGTCCACGCGATTAAACCAAAACGTCCGGCTTTTTTATTTAAAATACTGTTTATAATTCAATAATACTTAAAAGAAATTAAAATATGTTGTTAAATATGTACATAATAATAACAATATAATATGTAGTGTGTATTGTTTGACTGAAACAGAAGTTATAAAGACATTATAAAATATTAATTAAAACTGAGGTGCATTCCATTTAATTACGATTACTTTTTGTCGAAAAGCATGCACTTAAGAAGAAAATAGTCTTCCGGCAAAACAGCACGCTACTTTCAATTAAAATGAACACTTTTCTGGGAAAAAATATTCTTTTCTTTGAACGTGATAAAAGCCAAAAGTTATAAAACTTTTCATTTAATGCAATCTCTTTTCTCAGTGCACTCGTACAGATTCGACAAAATACAAGCTTTTAAAAACTGTGAAATAACTAAATATTATTTTACTCAAAAAAAAAAATGTCAATATCTTCAAAATTATAAAAGTTATCCATTTAAAATTTGGCATAATATTGAGTTTTAATCACGAAAATATTTCTGCAAAATACAGATCACACCACTCGTACAGATTGGAGAGATACAAGCTAAAAACTGAAAAGTTACCAAATATCGATTTTTTTTTAAAAAATATTAATTATTTATTACATTTTAAAAATTTAATTAAATAAAAAATGACAGTTTAAGAATTTCTTGTTCCAGTTTTGTAGAGAGCTACATAATTTTTCTATTCCGAACAACTTTTTTAAATAATATAAAATAATTTTCGCTTTATTGTCAAGACCGACTTATTCTTCAAAAAAAAAAAAAAACCTAAAATAATTTCCTAAATTCTCTTCACACCAGACAAAGCATGCACTTTACAATTTACAAATTCGGAAAGGAGAAATAAAGAATACACATCAAAAATAAAGTGCGTTTGATGTAGGTATGTTTTATTAATTATCTATTAGCGGATAATTTTATTCACATGACTCATACTACTGGTTAGGAAATTCAAAATTTTGACATTACTCATTTTAGCTGTATTCAATCAGTTATCCAATGTCAAATCCTTTTTTTGGCCTGGTCAACTGTAAACACGGTGAGTGACTAGTGCGATAAAGCATATGGCATTTTTTTCTCAGTTCACAGTTACTTGCAATGTAAAATATTCATAATACTCTTTTATTTATTAAAAAAAAAAAAAAACACATTCACCGCTATATTTATTGCCGTGCCAATTATTATTAATGAAAAATTGTCATAAAAAAATCATTTTACAATGACTTAAGAAGAATAAGTTCAGTTTTTAAAGTGTAATGGTACTAATCTCCATCTGCTGACTGTTAGATTGGGGTATTTTTTTAAAATAAGATTTAAGATAACTATACCCGATTCTTTAATAATTGAGAATGTAAAAAATACTTTTACCAAATATATAAGAATAAGTAATAATTTTTGGCATCGTTTTAACATCGAATGTTAAAACCGTGAAAGAAAATAACATAATATATTTCCACCAGTCGAAACAATTAATAAATTATTTTTATTATTTCTCATATTTAATATTCACTATATCACCATATATTCCCCAAAAATTAAACATGATTTTTTTCTCGTTATCCCCGAGAGCTTTTTTTCCTTTGCTGTACGCATTGGGCACCTACGCTACCTGCTCTGTACGATGTATCCAACTGCAAATCTACTCGACCACTTGACACACTCGAAATATGTTGGAAATAGTAGATATGCTACAATGCATTTCAAATCGGTTCAAATATACTATGCGCCCCTTACTCCACCATTGCCGTTCTATCCTATCCCCTCTTATTTCGTCAAATACTTCTCTATAACCACCCCATTTGTATAAGCATAAATATTTTTTGTTAGGAACGTTAGAAATGGTACCTACAGAGACATCTATTTTTTAAAAGAATTATGAATTTTACCATTATTGACAGTGATGAAATTTTTTATGATCTTGCCCACCGGGGGCGTACAAACATAAAAAATTTCGTTTCTGTCAAATAGGTGCGAGATTAACAAGCTTTTAAAATATAGATGGCGCGTCCTGTTTCAAAATTGTTTGGGCGAAAAATAATATATAAATTCGTATATTTGTGATGTAAACACATGGGATGTATCACGTGGTCAAGTCGAGTGAATCACGAGGTCAGGTGCTATTTTCAGTCATTTTGTGTATATGAGAGAGAAATTCCCTTTTTAGAGGGTAACTAGAGAAAAAAAGTTTTATTTTAGAGGGAATTATTACATGAAATATTACTATTATTATTATTGAATCAATAGAAATTAAAAAAAGCTTTATTTTTATTGTTTCTTTTTTGTATTTTGGTTTTTTGTATCGGTACACTTATTTCAATTTATTAAAAAAAGTAGATAAATTTGTATTTACCGCCTAAAAAAGCAGGAAATTTTCGTGTCGACGTGACGCCGGGAATTGCCGATGAATGCAAGGCATATGAAGTTCGTATGTCATTTTTGAACATAAACAGGATAAACATAACATAAACGAGCGTGAAATTGAATCAGAGTAAAATTATTTTTTTTTTGTAAGGAGAATTAAGAGTAATCGAGACTTATCCGTGCTTGCCTATTTACTAGATTATTTATTGGTTTAATAGAAAAAGCACTGTTGTAGGATATATTGATGAGAATACGTGGCAAATGTCCATGTTGGTTATATTATATCTGTTACCGAAATGAAATAATTCTGGGAAAAAATTGAAATGAGCCCAGCCGCTCAGAGGATCGCACTGTTGTGTAAGTCTAATCTAAAAGGCACTTATTGCGAGTACAAACGCATACTTTTTTTGTCAAAAATAATACATGGAAAGGTGAATTATTTCAACAAAATAAGTTAGTTGCGACAATTATTATTATAGCTATTATTGCTAGAAAAGGTCAATCTTTTCGTGATATCGACGTGTTTTGTGCAGTGGCATAACCTAAAAATCGCATCTTAAGAAATAAGATGTGGTCTGCAAAGAAAAATATATATTCCATGTAAATCTGCAGTCATTCAAGATCCATATAGCCAATACTACGATCCTCAAAAAGGCTGAGCTCATCTCATATTTTTTCCCAATTTTATCTAGGATATTTTCCTCTGGAGAAGATACAATAATTTATATCGCGAGGAATATTGTGCAAATGACAATTGCACAATGATTTTTTTTAAATTCAATTTAGTACTTTGGAGAGACATGGTTTGTCGTAAGGGTGTAAATAAAATATTAGAGAATTAATTGCTGGAGGAGATGGAACACATAGACAGAGGAGATAACTGATAAAAAGGTGGTGGTGGAAATAATTGAATGATGATGATGAATGATCATTCGATTATTGATGATCATTAAATAACTCAATTATTCCTTGCCCGTAATTAAGTACCTATTCTTGAATTTAGCAATTTCTGCATTATTATTCTTCTGACATGTATAACTACACTATTATTACTTTCTTTACTATAAAATATTTGTATATACGCAGTTTTATTTTTATTTGTACAGTACAATTGTAGCTATGAGAAAAAATAAATACTTTTATAACGAATTACCTTTCAATTGTGAGTGATTTTTATAAGGAAATAATTTGGACTAACACAGTGAATACATAACTGGAATGTAACAATTTATCTTTCAGTTTTTTCCATTTATTTACAGAAATTTTCGGTATTATTGTTATCAATGAAAATGTTAGCAATGGAATCAATCTACATTTACAAAATTATTTTTTTTAAAAATTCTGTGGCGCCATCTTCGAATAAAGTGCTACACTTCTATGATGGGCATGAAATCATAAATTTTATAGGATGGCCCACTGTTTTACAAAATGCCTTTTCCTAAGTTTCTCCCAAATGAGTGAATATTTTTCAATTTTTCTTACACATACATAATATACAAAACGTAAGGATCATAATGACAATCTTCAATCGATTTTTTTCTTTTTCGCCGTTATTCAATTACAGATCCTTTTGCTATTTCTTTATTGTGATTAGTGTTAAATACAGATTTATTCCATAACTTAAAACATAATTAAATATTCTCATTTTTCGAGAAACTGAGGAAATGAAAAATGCAATGTCCCCACCACTTTTTGCCCACCCTTAACATAAAGTCCAAACATTTTTACTCCACCAATGCAACATCAATTCCAGGCCGTATTATATGTAATTTCACTATAATATCGAACCGTCTCACCGGAAACGGGTTACATACAGACGACGCGCCCTCAAAGTACACGCATACATCTGCCTCCCTACCAACCAACCAACCAACCAACCAACCAACCACCAACCCCAAACCACTTTTAAAACTCGAAATGTTTGGAAAGGAATGCGTATTTCGAGTCGAGACTGCAGCGTACGATCTGGGCGCCATCTAACGGGTGTCTCATTAATTACAGGAGTGCCGCACACTTCAATGATTGTCAACTGCGTGCGTTTCACCTCATTTTCCACCGAGCGAATGCAAAGCAGAACGGTGGAGTGTGCCATTACACTTGTTTGTTTTTTGTTTTATGCATTGCCTTGTGTTCGTTACGTCGTTTATATTATTTTATTGTTAAATATGGAAAATATTCATTTATATGCGAAAGTAAATTTTTGTTCGTTTCCCCCGCATTTTGTTAGATGTCGCTGAATATTTAATTCGTCCATTTCTACTGTAGATGGAACTATTTAACATCGAGAAAAGAAGCCTTTTTATAGTTTTTTTTTCTTTTGCTCATTCTGCGAAAAGAACAAGGTATTGTAGAATGGAGCGTACTCCTACTATACATACGAACATAGAGATGAATATTTTTCATTTTCGTTTTCTCTTGCGACGCCTTTCTCGTGATAATTTCCTCCGTTGTTGTGTAGGGCAGGAGAGACGGTGCAGTAGGTATAGAAAATCTAGTATGATGAATGCGTCCAATGAGTTCGTGGCTTCACGCTTTCATAAATGAGAGAACATTTAGCAAGGTTGTACGATTTTTTTTTTTAATTTTAAACATCGAGGTGTAAAAAAACCGTCGTCAACGCGGTATTGCAATCTTGATACTTTTATGTTCTTATGAGGATCCTTCGCAGATGGAAAGGGGAATTGTTTGTGACGGTATTGTTATGTGCTTTTATAAATGCGAAGATTCTGATGGATTTTTTAATGTTAACGCGAGAAAAAAGAGCGCACTTTATGTGTGTGTGAGTGTGTTTTTTTTTGTTAGTTGTGTTTATATCAGTATAGCATTAATTTTAGTCTGTATATTACTTGTCTGAGTTTTAGCTAAGCACACAGAACTAACAAAATATTAACTTATTAGCTAGTATTGAAAGTAAAATTTTTAGATTTTCCAATTTTTGTCTCTTATTGCCAAAATTACTAAGAGTAAGCGATCCCGGAGTCTTATTCTGTAATTTTATACATAGGTATTTTCGACTGTCGCGCAAGCACTGTCGCTTTAATTATAAAACGAAATTTTCCACATCCAATTAGCATTTTATAGAGTACGGTTGTGTGGGTAGTTTGTTCGTGTTGTCAGGCATAATCGGGTGATATTACGTGATCGCAATATTGTTGTTGAAACACGCATAACACTTAATCAAAGATATACGGAGTTCATTTTTTTTCTATCACACGTACAATTTCCCTATGTGTTGTAACAAGTTGTCAATGCATTGGTAACTGGCAAGTAGGCAACCAGATATACCTCCATCTAAACCAGTTATTATTTTGTTTTAACGCTTAATTTTTGACGTATGATATATTCTGAAATTTTATTCTTATTATTAGAGACCGGATTATATGCAAAGTGCATATATTTTATTTTTTGCCTATCTTTAATTATGGCCTATATGTAGACGTATTACACTAATTGAAGTTAATTAGCGCTAATTAGTGATTGCATATATTGCATATTTAAGCTTTTTCTTAGCCTTTCTATTAGTAAAAATTCCTAGTAATTCCTAATGTAGATCGACAACCGACAATTCTCAGGACGATAAACCTTTTACATTGGTTTCTCTAATACTTTTTTCCAAAAACTGCACGTGTTTAATTTCGCCTAGCAGAACGGATGTGGTAAATACGTTTTATTATTATTAATTCCCAAATAAACTATTCATTCGTTGAATATCTTTGAGCGAAACAGCATGTAATTGTGTTACGTTTTTAAATACTGTGCGTACATACAATGAGTATAGCAAACAAAATTTCTTTGTGGATTAAGCCATATCCTGAACTGGTAAAGGATGGCGACAAAATATTTTGTCGAGCCTGCAGTAAACTGGTAAGTTTAATTTTACTAAAAGCTTTACAATTGTTTTTAAATTCTTTAGCTTTTGATATAAAATGACAATTGTTGTTGTAGGTGTCTTCTGAGAGAAAATACCTGATTGATGAACACACTAAAACTCCATCACATATTGGAAAATGTGAAAAACTAAAACGATCCGCATGTGTGCGGCAATCTATACGTCAATGTGTAGCATCAACTTCACGAAACTCAGAACAAGAAGAATATAATACGGATCTGTGCAACGCATTAATTTCGTCTAACATACCATTAGCAAGATTAAACAATGTTAATTTGAAATCATTTCTGCAAAAATATTGCAAACATAATATACCTGACGAAAGTACCTTACGAAAAAAGTATGTCACATCTTGTTACCAGCAAACAATGGCAGAAATTCAACAATTGGTAGGGAATAATTTTATTTACATCATGGGAGATGAAAGTACGGATAAGTGTGCCCGTTATATTGCCCATTTGTTAATAGGAATTCTTCATGAAAATATTGTAGGTAAATCATATTTAATCTATTGTAAAGAACTTCAAAAAACAAATAATGTGACAATTGCCCAATTCGTTCAAGAAGGTTTATCAAATTTCTTTGTATTTGGAAGTATACCTTGTGAAAAAAATTTACTAATGTTGTCCGACATTGCACCATACATGATAAAAGCCGCGCAAAATTTAAAATTTTTTTATAGTAACATTATTCATACCACTTGTTTAACTCATGGGTTCAATCGTGTAGCCGAAGATATTAGGAATCAATTCCCTTTGATTAATGATTTAATTAGCAATGTCAAAAAAAGTATTTTTAAAAGCACCTTTACGAATCCAATTTTATAAGGAGCGACTTTCCGGCGTTAAGTTGCCTCCTGAACCGATTATTACGAGATGGGGTACATGGTTAGAGGCTGCAATTTTTTTCGCCGATAATTTTGAAGGAATAAAAAATGTAATTCTTGAAATCATTGCTGACTGCATTGCTCTAGAAAACTGTAAAAAGATAGTAACATCAACAGAATTGCTACAAAACCTTTTGTATATTAAGTCACATTATAGCTTTTTGTTTCAAGTTCCATTCGTAAACTAGAAACGCAAGGGATGTCGCTCTCGGAATCAGTCGAAATAGTAGACGAATTTGATATGCTATGTAAGAAGGTTAAGGGTACAATGGGTAATTGTATATACGATAAATTTAAAAAAGTGATAAATAAAAATGCGGGGTATTTGAAATTGAAGAATGTTAAGAAAATTTGGAAGGTGGAACAGTAACGATTTCGACTTTAATTTTAGTTTAGAATGTATTGCAAAGTTAAAAAATGCACCAATTACATTGTGGATGTTGAAAGAAGCTTTCTATTTCGAAACATATGTATTCTGATAGAAGACAAAACTTTCTTTTTACACAATTTTGAAAAACATTTAATTATAAATTGTTTTGGAAATATGTTGTGAAAAAATGTTCTGCAATAAAGTTAATGTTTAAATGTCTGCTCTTATTTATTTTATGTAAAAAATTTGCATATTGTCGCAATTTTTTGCATATATGCCCCAGGTTTATGCATATTTTCTCAAAAATCGATGCATATATTCCAGTTTTTCTTTGTATATAATCCGGTCTCTACTTATTATAGTACCTTTTATTATTTATTTCAATTATTGAGGTATTCAAAACTTTTGGGCGTATAAAAGGATTAGTTGAATAATTAAAATAATTGTATTTCCAGCAACTATGAAAAATTATATAAACCATTTTATGCCCGTAAAATTTAATTGAAGAACTTTAAAAAAACAAAAATTTTGAGACATTCCGATTTTTCGCTAACTAACAATGTACTGAATTTTAAGGTGATACCTATCTTGTTTAATTATTAAGATATACAGTGTGAGTCGTTAGGAAAGGAAAATCTGGAAACTGGGAATAGTAGAGCCTAAAACATGAGGATTGAGGCGCAACATGCCTTATACAGGGTATTCCACGTAACTGGTTCATTAAAAGTTTATGGTGTTCTATTATTTACTTATAGTTGTAGATTTTGGCACAGTATCTGTTTCGATTGGGAACTATAAATGTAAAATACCTTAACCAAAATATCACTTCCGGTTGACCGGAAATGGATGTCAACTTTGTTATTTTAAATAGAATGATATAATTTTTTTATTCATTTTTGGATTCTACAACTATAAATACGCCAGTTTTCATTAGCTATTCCTATAGCTACATGTTGCCGTTTTTTGAGTTATTTAAGTTTTTCTTTTTTTTTAGTCATAATCATTGCATCATTGGGAAATTAATATCTCGGTTAATACTGCAAGTAGAGACTCCAAATTTGCTATGTTATAAATGTAGATATTGCTTTAAGAAACGGTAAGCACACTTTACATTCTAACATACAGGCTGTTCAAAACCGAGGAACAAAGTGACATATTTTCAAATGCAGAAAACTCAGTTTTTTTTAAATAGAACAAAAAGTCGCTCAATCTCAAAATCTATTAAGGATAGGTATAGGGAATGCTCATATAAAGTGATAGGGGATGATATTTACTTCCTAATTCCGAATTAAAATACAGGCTGTTCTATTTTAAAAAAATTAGTTTTCTGCATTTGAAAATATGTCACTTTGTTCCTCAGTTGTGAACACCCTGTATGTTAGAATGTAAAGTGTGCTTATCGTTTCTTAGAGTTATATCTACATTCATAACATAGCAAATTTGGAGTCTCTACTCGCAGTATTAACCGAGATATTAATTTCTCAATGATACAATGATTATGACTAAAAAAAAAGAAAAACTTAAATAACTCAAAAACGGCAACATGTAGCTATAGGAATAGCTAATGAAAACTGACGTATTTATAGTTGTAGAATCCAAAAATAAATAAAAAATTATATCATTCTATTTAAAATAAGAAAGTTGACATCCATTTCCGGTCAACCGGAAGTGATATTTTGGTTAAGGTATTTTACATTTATAGTTCCAATCGAACAGATACTGCTGTCAAAATCTCAAATATAAGTAAACAATAGAACATCATAAACTTTTAATGAACCAGTTACGTGGAATACCCTGTATAGATTATTGGGAAATTTAGAAATAAAATTCCTAAATAATGCCTAGCGTATTGTTATTTAAATTTAACAAGGAATCCAAAACTACAATAATATACAAGGTGTTCCATTTAAAATAATAAAGTTAGTATCTACTTCCGGTACAACCGGAAGCCCGTCATTACTGAAACTAATTTTAAAATGTGTAGAATATGATTCGAGACAACATTTATTTGAAACATTTTTCCAAAAAAATACTACAAAATCGGCTATGGATCGTTGCATCTTATGCTGGACACCCCGTATAAGGTATGTTGCGTTCAATCCTCATGTTTTAGGCTTAACTATTTCCAGTTTCCGGATTTCCCCTTCTTAACGACTCACACTGTATAGACATTTATCAAGATGATAGAAACTCTGTTCTAGGTTCACTCGGGCTTCCGTCGTACATTTATTTTTGACTAGGACTGTACTGAATTTATTAAAGCGTCACGCAGCAACCTCTTAAAACGTCGGTTTGAGGTCACGACACCTTCCTTTGTCTTTTTTTCTCGCCCTCCAAAACAAGCGGAAGCTCGCTGAAACTGGCGCCTTTGTCTTTCAGTTTCTCGCCTTCCGTTGGCGCGCTTTTGTTCGTCGGGCGAGTACTAGCAATGCGATCCGCGATAAAATATTCATCCAAACGATCGCCTAACAGGGACGTACTTATATACATACAGCGGCTACACAAACGTCAACGGACAATGAGACAAGATAGGTAGGTCTCTTTAGAAATCCATTTCTTTCTTAACGGGTATAAACGCGGAACCGAGTTGAAAAGGTAAATTTTCCGGTTCAGAACAATAGGATGCAAATGCATTTCCACGAGTAGTAACCGGTTTTCCGCATTCCCGTGGCCATTCTTGTCTAAATGGGACCGTTTTGAAAGCCTCGACTGTAATAATAAGGACGCTCATCTTGGAGAGGAACAAAGATAGAATCGGTGTAAACAGTTGTTGTCATCAGAAGCAAACGAAAAGAATCAGATGAAATTTGTATTTGGTCGAATTTTTAATAGGAATTTGATATGGAAACTATGTACAGGATGTTCGGTAGAGCGATGTAAAGTATTTACAGGTAATACACAGATAAAAATACGGAGTTGAATCTAACACCGTTTAACTCTTTCCGTGTTCCCCGCGACCATCCGTTCAAGAGCCTCCATTTCGAGATTAAATGTTTTGCTACTAAACGGATGGAATACAGAGATAATTTTGCTTTTCATAGGGGAAAAAACATCTTTAAACCGAGGCAACCTAATCCGTTAAGGACCATTTGTCTCTTATGCAGTTTTACTATTTTGCAATAAATGTAAAAGTTTCCGAAATGGAGAAATTTTAAACTCCTACTGCTGTTATTAAAATGAATAACAGATGTTGTTTTCCCCCATATGTATGCAATACTACTATCGTATCAGATAAAATTATCTCCGTTGCTAATGCAAGTAACTCCACTTGGAAATAATTACATCGCAATAAATAAACGTTAACTCCGTTCGGAATGTATTTCATCCTTTACACATGAATTTATTTCCGTTAAGAAGGTACCTGCCACAGAGAGAGAAGAGAATATCTCTCTAGTGAGAAGGTTTTTAACTCTATTTTTATGTTACCTAGCTCCATAGTACTAAGTTAAACATCATATTGGAGTTAATCAATGAGGGCTATTCTATGTGGACAGAAGCACCCTTGCTCAGTGCATTTATTCTATTATTATCATAAAAATGCATCAAAAAATGTCGTCGAACCTCAAGTTCTTGAATTATTTTTGATATATTCCTAATGATTACTAGATAGACACACTAAGCACGTCCTCTTCTGCGGCACAGAGCAGCCGTCATTGGAATTCGCTTTAATTTATCTAATATAGTCGCTTCTTCGAGTTGGTACCGACCGTGGTTGAAGGCACGACACAGTTTGAAACACCTAGGATTCAGCTAAGATAAACGTGCTTTTATTCAGGAGCTAACACCTAGAATGTAGTGGGGGCCAATTAAAAAATTGGTACATCGTAGATTGAAAATTAAATAAGGATGCACAAGTTTCTTACCTGCGTTATCTACATCTGCCCTGGTGATGTTTGCTCCCATAAACTCTTACCATCTTTTACGGTTTTCGTACTTTACTCTGATGTGTATTTTATAAATTTCAGGTACAGTGCATTCCGCCATATCCTTCTCCATTCTCGAACTATTGCAAAGTGACTACGTCCAGACTTGTTGCACAGCGCTGCACTAATATCGCTTTAAATATGCGCATGCCCTATGCAAACTTGCAATTTTTCAAATGTTTAGGGAAACAGTTACGATTTGGAGAACAAATGTTCCAATCGGAGGTATCCTTCCTTTTTGGGGCGTTGAGGTGTTAGAAATAGAAACATCTGTTTAAGTAAACAAATTATCAACCTCCGTGAGGGAAAATATAATGCAATGTTAGGGATATGTGTTCACATTTAGGGCTTAAATACGGTAGTGTAGATGCGGAGAGAAAGCGGAAGATTATTTCTTCCTTGAAAATCGTGTTAGAAAGCGGAGTAAATTCAATCTCTCCCGTTTTGGTTGAGATTTTGTACAAAACCGAGAAAAACTTTCTGTTTTTAGCTATGGCAACTCCTTTTTGGAAAAAATATTCCAAAACGGAGACTCCCTAATTTCACTCCCTCAAATTTTTACTGTGCTAGGTGAGGTTTCGGACTATGTTAATCTTATTTACTACTAAGCAAAGTCACTCCAACTGACCACCTCCGAGTTTGATTGTTTTAGAAACTTTGAATACCTTGTAGATGTTAATTGTGATATTTGGTTTTTCATATACTTCTAATGTGCCATTTACCTTGAGGCACGCTGTATAATTGTCATAAATAATATTTACATACCGGGTGTCCAGCCTAAGATGCAACGGTCCATAGCCAATTTATTTTGTTGTTTTTGGAAAAATGTTTCAAATAAATGTTGCCTCGAATCATATTCTACACATCTTAAAATTAGTTTCAGTAATGGCGGACTTCCGGTTGTACCGGAAATAGATACTAACTTTATTATTTTAAATAGAACACCCTGTATATTATGTACTTTGGATTCCTTGTTAAATTTAAATAACAATACGTTCGACATACATTGGGCTAAAGTTGATCGTTTCCGAATTATATGACGTTTTTTCGAAAAAAATGACATTTGCAATGTCTGCGGTGTTTGGAAATATCTCTGGAATACGAAAGTTAGAAAGATTGCGGTTTTTCAGTTTTGGCTTAATCAAGAATGCAGTAAACGTCTTTATTTTAAAATTGTGCGTTTAATTACAAAAAATTATTAAATAGGGCTTTGGTAATTTTGAACTCTAAAATCATGGATAACTTGATTTTTTAAATTGAATGGTATAGCAATTTTTACATAAATGGATGTAAAATTTAATTTTCTTTCGATTTTATACGAGTGACATTGTGTCTGTCTCCAAAGGTTTTGGAGATATTCGCGATTTTTCAGCTTTTCATGATTGATATGTATTGCGAAGCGCCAGCCACCTTCCCCTCGCATTTCACCTGGCTTGCACTGGCTGTAGTAATACTGGCACGCTTAGAAAGTGGCCAACAGAACACAACAGGACCACCGGAAACAAAAAACCGCATCTTTCTAATTTTCGTATTTCCGGAGATATTTCCAAACACCGCAGACATTGCAAATGTATTTTTTTTTTTTTTCGAAAAACGTCATGTATTTCGGAAACGGTACAACTTAGCCCCAATGTATGCCTAACGTATTGTTATTTAAATTTAACAAGGAATCCAAAATAATAATAGTCTTATTTTCTGTTTCAGACACAGGTATAACATTTTTAAAAACATATAAAACATTGCGCAGAACAAGTGAAAAAGAAAAAAATTAACCTGAATAATAATAAGGGGTAAATGAAATTGTCCTGGCAGAAAACCGCAAGGGAAGTTCGATGTGATACCAGAGATATCACCCCTGCTTTTAATCTTTACCCTTGAATTTTAGTAGAGGAAAATGAAAGTAATGGAAAAAAATGCCTATAACTAACTTAATACTAAAGTGTGCGATGAGCATGGTTCACATTATAAAACTTGTATTCTGAACCCTTTCGCATTTACACAGTCACCTAAATCGATAGCTGTCCCAACAGAACCGCTCATATTACGCTTAACAACACTACGCTACTCTGTTTGAGATAGAGAGGTAACGGATTAAATAGTTTGTAGATAGAATAACTAAAACCTCTCTCAAAGAGTGCTGTCCACAATACACACTATATACAATAATATACAGGTGTTCCATTTAAAATAATAAAGTTAGTATCTACTTCCGGTACAACCGGAAGTCCGCCATTACTGAAATTAATTTTAAAATGTGCCGAATATGATTCGAGACAACATTTATTTGAAACATTTTTCCCAAAAAATAATACGAAATCGGCTATGGACCGTTGCATCTTAGGCTGGACACCCGGTATATGCATATAATAATATTTAATTAGTAATAATAACATAACAATATATTTAATTTAATATTCAAAATATAATTAATTTTGAATTATCAAAATTAAAAAAAATATCAAATCTCTTCTCCATGGTGTTGCGAAGAATCAATTTTAATTTTAGAAATATTTTAGTCACAAACTACGCCCCCGCCCTCTTGTTTTCGTAAAAACAATTCATTAAAAAAAATTACAGAAATTGTATACGCCCTCCCTTCTCCCCCTGTAGAAGAAAACTTTAATTCATTATTTTAATTTCCACGTTAAAACTGAACATTATTGTTATTTCCACCTTCTCCTGTCCTTTTTTTGCAAAAAAAAAAATAATTTTAAAATGTCGATTCGATCCCTTTTTCGCTGTTGTAAAAAAATATTTAAATATGAAAAAAAATATTTTATATATAATATAATTTTTTATCCTACTTCTCTCTTTTACTCCATGATTTTGTGAATAAAAATTAATCCGTTTTTGTTCTCGGTATTGCAAAGATTGATTTAATTACAAAAAAATAATAAACTTCGGTTATTTTTTGATTATTTTCTATTTTATTCGATTGCCTTAAATAATCTGATTATTTATACGCTCTCCCCGCGCCCTCAATGGCCCAAACCACTTATTAAAAAAAAATAGCATCTTTCTACGTGTTACAAAATAAATAATTTAAAAATTAAATATACATTTTTAGTTCACCACATATCCTGTTTTAATGATTATAATTTTACAAAAAAAAAAAATAATCCCCTCCCACCTAGATTTAAAAAAAGATAATTTTATAATTACAAAAAAAAAAAATTGTATTTGCTTTCCTCAACAGTGCAGTAAAAAAATAATCATTGAAGAAAAAATTGACCTGCATTGTGCCCCGATGTTGTAAAAACAATAATTTGGAATTTAAAAAAAAAATAATAACCGCCTCCTCTTTCTCCCTTGTTTTGCTAAAAAAAAATATATTCGCTATTAAAACTTGACAGTAAAGCTCTCAACCCGATCCGAGGCAATCTAAACGAAAAGCGCGTTGGTTCACTCACTTCACCGATCGATCGCCTTATAAATTCGGATACTTCACGACAGAAGAGCAACGGCGAATCAGCTCGGAGCCGTGATCGTAAAAAAGGAAATTCTTTCGGGGTAGCCGAAGCCGGGGGCAAAACACTTTTCAGACTATAGGACTATAGACGGGAGTGGGGGATTCGATAAACCGCTGCGCTGTCGGGAAAGTTTCCGAGCTCTGGGATATATGGAGGAAGTGTTTGCTTGTTTATTAGTATTAGTTTGTTTTTAGTATAAGAGATTCATGCCTGTATTTTTTTCTTTATGTTTTTGTTTTGAAAGGAATTTCAAATAAGTAGGTACATTCATTTTTTTTTTTGTGTTCTGCTAGCGAAATCTTTCTTGGGTATCGTAAAAAGAGTATTTTGTTCGTTTGTTGTGGAAATTTTATGGAGAATATATGAACATTCATCCAGTAAATACGAATCAAGTTGATTCATTCAAGGAAAGTCAAGGAAGGTCTTCCAGAATGTTATAACAACGTAAAGTGGGATGCTGTTTCTTATAGAGAGACATCCGTGAAGATACTTTACCTAAAATTACGTAGGAATAACCGTTCTTGAGATATTTGCAAATATGTTTCCTCATTTTTATATACAGGGCTTAGCAACAGGATGAAACGGTTTTTAATAGGCCACTGTTAAGGGGTGATTACCATGGGTAGTAGAGTAGTCACAATTTAAGAAATACATATTACGTCATATCTGTTTTGGGCGCTGGAGTCGTCGGATGAGTCCATTATGCCAGCTATAGGGGTGTTTGAATTCAGCGGCGTCGTCAGTCGACAATTTCGCATCTGTCAAAATCAAATTAGTGGCTGTCTCTGAATTTGTGGGAGTTGATCGCTTTTTACCGTGTGTTATTTATTATATCTAGTGTTACTACTTCATATAAATAAGTGTCTTTTCCAAGACATCTCATACTTTCGTTTATAGATAGTGGTAAGTTGACTGCATTGCATAAGATTTTTTTTTTATAGAAATCTCTTTTATAATCAGTTATAAGCTTATGATGGCTTGAAACAGTCGCATCAACACCAAAGAAAGTTGGCGTGAAAGGAAAAATAATTCACCAGGGAAGGGAAATCATTGCGCCATGTATTAAAAATTTATGAAGGAAGAAGCTGCAATAAAATGCTCCAATAATACCTTTGTCGCACTATAAAGAGAGGTTACTTGCAGCAGGGAATATCTGACATTACATACAGAAGTATTGTCAAGGAAGCCGAGGATGTAGATGCAGGAAGAGCTACTCTTTTAGTAGCCTGGCACGAAAACGAAACACGCCCCAGTCAAAAAGTACAGTTCGTATTGAAAATAAACAAACAATTCGTACTATTGTACATAATTTTTATATACAGGAAAAAAGACCTACCATAAGAGGATAAAAAATATTTTCCTTCTGTTATGTTTATACAACAGCATTATTATTTAATTATAGGAATTTATGAAAAAATTCAAGAAAATGGTATATCCCTTCGAAGGAGGTTTGACCACTCTCTCAAATGTTTTTAAAAAAGATGGGTTTAAGTATGTACTCATACAGAAAATTAATGTATGACAGTAAATTTATATATTTTCCCTTGCAGTGGCAAAGAACTTCTGATAAAACGGAAATTATTGATGGAAAGCTACGATATACGAGCTAAACGCATAAAATATCTACGCCAACTGCTGAGAATACAGTGTTCGTGATCTTTTAACTCTTAAAGCACCCCTTAGTTTTATTTTTTACTGTAAAATATAGTTTATTGTTCTTAATCCAGTGTTATAGTATTTTAGAAGGACTTGTAGTATTTGATTATAATATTTCAACATATAGTATCGTTCATTGTACTTTGTATTTCATATTTATTCCTGAATAAATGACGATGGTTATTTTGGTGCTTTATTTTTTTTGAACATAAACAAATAAATACTAATTTATTTAAAATTAAATAATTTTAAGCACAAAATTAAATGTTTTATTTTTACCTTCTTAGTGCATGTCCATGTATCTAAAACATTCTTTGTTCATTGAAATTACGATGTATTATAATTATTATGTAATTTCTATTAACCCAAATATTTTTACGAACGGTTTCCAAAATATTGACGTACCCAATAACTAATTTAATAATAATATTAATTATTCAACATTATTATTACATATTAATTTGATTTGCTATTTTTCTGTAGTAACTTCTGTTACTGGCGTGCATTTTCTCTCAAGCACCTCTGTCAATTTAATCACCTCGCCACTGATAGCTTCAGTTCGCGTATTCTACGTTGACATTATGATGACGTAATATGTATTTCTTATATTGAGACTACTCTAGCTTAAATCTGGTCAAAAGTCCCAGCGGTGTCAGACAAGGAAAGCAAATGACAGTCCCCGCAAACCTCAATAGATGGAAGCCAAACACTATATGTTTGGTAGTATTTGTTTAATAACTATATGTGTATTGGCATCACACAATAATAATTATTTTGTGGTTGGTATACCTTATTACTGAGGGGGATATGGCGGCTATGGCCCGTGATTCGAGTGGTTCGTCAGTTAATGGCCAGTTGTTTTTAATCTATTTTGTTTTAGGCGTGCGTTTCATATTTCCGTAGTTATTATTTCTGTTATTACTTTATTTTACATACGTTTATTAGTAATAGTGTTAGTTTTGAGTGTTTTACTGTTATTTCTTTATTTACTTTTACCTGCAGTGTTTTGTTTTGTTTTTATTACATCAAACATATGTCAACATACTTCTTATCACAGCAACTTTTAAATATATGCAGGTATTAACAGAAACTTAATGGAAGTTTTATTTTTTGCACGTTTATTTAATATTTACTTATTCTCACTGATCAAACCAACACGGGTACAATATAATACATTTGTGGGTTATTACACAGGTCATTAGCAACAAAGTAAATAAAGTACACAAAAATATTAATAGAATCATACAACTTAAGTAATCATATTTACATGGAAATAATTTAGATAAAACTGTAATCTTATAGAGCATTATGTATCTAAGTGAATATTATTACTTAAGTTGTATGCATATACCCTACTTTTCTTGATATATAAAATAACACCTATTTAAATATTACCGCTTTTGTGAATAGTAACCGCAAAACTCATTAGATGGCGCAAATGCACGCGAACGTTTCTATATACTTACATAAGATTCTGATGGCGATTACCTATTACAGGTCCCTACATGTCGGTAATTATTGTACGAGCATGTTTTTTAGATAAAATAAACATTACAATTGAATTATGTTTTTGTATGGTGATAGATATTGATTCAGTTATTATTCTAAATATTTTTGTTCACATTAGCAATGTCTGGGTATTTCAGAAAAAAATCATGACAACCAAAGATTGAAAATATGCAGCTTTGGAATTCTTAGAAAAATGTATTGATCACATTCATAATCCGCAATTGTAAAACTAAGCGCTATTTTTCTTGAAAGACAGTCACAGACCATTAGAGTAACAATTGTGTGCTATATACAGGCTGATTCTCAATATATGCGATAAACTTTAAGAGCTGATTCCTGAGGTTATTTTGATCATAAAAGTTCGATTGAGTATATGTCTAAAACGGTTTGGTCTTAAAGTTATTGAATGTTTAATAATAAATTATGAAGTATGACTAATACGATATAATATCACAGTTGGTTCTTCAAAAACTATTGTATTGAGAGGGAATTGTTTATTTGTCATTTCAATATTTGCCAACAGTTGTCAGAGTATTCATTCAGTTTATTGCCAGTTTCTGTTTTCTAAAATGAATTACACGGATGCTGAGATGTGTGATATGCATTTCGTTTACGATCTTGCCAATGGAAATTCCCGTGCTGCTAGACGTCTTTATGAAGAACGATACCCGAACCGTATCATCCCGCATCATTCAATATTTGCCCGTCTTCACCAAAGTCTTAGTGAAACGAGAAATTTTAAAAAACGGACGACTGATAACGGGCACCCATCTACAGTGAGAATTCCACAAGTTGAAGAAATGGTACTAAATCAAATTGAGGAACATCCTACTACAAGCACCAGAAAAATTGCGTTTGCTTTAAACATTAGTCAGGCCACAGTTTGGAGAATATTGAAGGATCAACTGTTGTATCTATATCACATTCAATGGGTGCGGGCACTTTTGCCGGCAGATTTTCCGCAAAGAGTGGCTTTTTGTCAATGGATGCAACACAAAATCGCGCAAAATACTGACTATTTGGCTCAAATATTCTCCATCGACGAGGCTACTTTCTCTAGAAACGCGATTATCAATTTTCATAATAATCACATATGGACCGAAGAAAATCCGCACGAACTAGTGAATGCTCGTCATCAACATCAATTCTCTGTTAATGTGTGGGCCGGAATTGTTGGAGATCACTTGATAGGTCTACATTTTTTACCGATACGGTTAAATGGCGAGATATACCGCAATTTGCTTGAAGAGGAGCTACCACTACTGCTGGAAGAAGTTCCGTTACAATTAAGATTACAAATGTATTTTATGCATGACGGTGCTCCAGCGCATTTTAGTTTAGTTGCTCGCGAGTTTTTGGGCAATACGTATCCAGATCGGTGGATAGGACGGGGAGGTCCACAACCGTGGCCTCCTCGGTCTCCAGACTTAAATTCTTTGGACTTCTTTCTCTGGGGTCACCTTAAATCATTAGTTTATACGACTCCCATTGAAAATGTCGATGAACTGAGAAATCGTATAATCGCAGCTTTTCAAACAATCGATAATACCCTGGTATTTTATAACGGACTCGCCAGTCAATACGAGGAGGATAGAAGCTTGTATTGGCAGTTGGGGGCGTCATTTTCAACAGTTAGTATAAGTTAATTTTGTTTTACTAATTATTTTGCTAATTTATAATAAAAACACTAATTATGTTAACTTACTATTAAACATTGTACAACTTTAGAACTAAGCGATTTTGGACATATGTTCTTATGAACTTTTATGATCAAAATACCCTCAGGAATCAGTGCTTAAAGTTTGTCGCATATATTGAGAATCACCCTTATGTATATACAATATTTTCTAGTAGAAAACTTTGGAGCGTCTGTATTAGATGTCGCTATAGTTCGATCACGTTTTAGCTAGCATAAGCAATGGACGAAACGAATTACTTGTTATGCATACCATTTGAGTATTAGAGCTGTGGGTAATTAAGAAATCTATCTCAATTAGCAAAATTCAAATTTCCCACTATAATTTTTAGTAACTTAAACGTTCCAGTCTGAAATTACCAACGATATTTTGAGATATCCGCTGTTTTTGCGAAGCAACATCCATTTAAAATATTTTTCTAATCAAATTTACTTAGTGCTTTATCTCTTAAACGCGTTCTAATTAAAAATTCTCAGAATTCAAAGCATATTTTCCATCAAATTACCATAGACGCACCTTCGCACCCAATTTACACGGCCAATATTGACATCGCCACCCCCATCCACCCCTAAAGCCGCCCGCAGCCAAAACAGGATCTATCGTCGCATTTGTCGGGCGAAATCAAAATTTATGTAACTTAACACGCGAGTGCAGCGCTGCCGACGGCCGCTCTTGCGAGTAATATTTCATTTTCGGCGATCAAGTAGTGTGGGGGCTTACGGTTCGAGGGGTAGAAGTGTCGGATAGGGGTTGGAAAGCGTATTTCATACCCTAAAAGGCGGGAGAATCGTCTTATCTACGATCCACTATTATATATCATTCTACCCTTCGTATATATAGTCTGTTCATCAACTGTTAGAAGTATGATACTCTGTCGTATGTTGGTAAAAATATAGAAAATATCTGATAAATTATTTTTCCGAAACAAATAAATATTTATTTTATCAGTAGCCCAAGAACCCTTTGTCTGTTGGTAATGTTCCAAAGTTAAAACGAAAAAAGAAAAAAAAAACAATTTTATCTCAATAAAAACAGACAAATATAAACCTGGTTCTTCCCCAGTGACCAACTATATTTATTTCATATTTTATAAATATTTAAAAAATATTAAATCTTTCTTGAATATTAGCCTTGTTTATATAATTTATAGTTATACAACCGGTATCCTCGTAAAGTGCTGGTATCTAGTGAGCAAGTTAAATACCACAATTATCCAATAAAATTTATTTATGAATGAGTATTTCTGAATTCGTGAGAAGTATTATTGGCTGCCTATGCATACTATTGTTACATGTTCGTGTGATAAACACAAGTACGATCTGTCTATTTTACATTTTAACTAACGTTATTTATGTATTGTATGAATAAAAACAACCTACTGATTTGACTATTTTTCCCAGGTACTGCTATCGAAAAATGTAATGTACTGTACGTGCATGTTTGTTTCGTTATGTAATCACTTAAAGCAAGTTCAAAATTTTTTTTCGATTGATTAAAACTCTTGATTGTTGATCTATTTCTAACACCACATTACGTAATGTGGTGTTAAGGCCGTTTTACACCTAGCTATTTATTGCGCAATTTATACACGGATTTAATCCGTGTTATACACGTAACAATTTTAAATTGGCCAATAAATAGCTAGGTGTAAAACGACCTTTAGAAACACAATAGTCATATTTTGCAATGTCAGTTTCCAAAATTTACTTCAAAATGTGCAATTAATGCAAACAAAACTTTCTCAAACAGTATTAATTTATAACATAATTTGTTATTAAAAGTGAGCTATTTACAACAAAAAAAAAGGAGAAATAAAACAAATAATTGGCTTATCCATTTATTTAGATCTTACATCCATGGACATCTTAAAAGATTTAATTAGTAGAAAACAAAAATTAGTAGATATACATACAAATGTGACGTATTTTTAGTAGTAGTAGTAAATTTTAGTCTCTTGAGGGAAGGTATATTCTAAATATCCATCAACGTACTTTGATTCCTTTTCAAGCTTAATGCATCTGGTCGCTTTTTAGGTGGTGTTAAGTAAACTACTTCTTCTATTTCAGCACTTGTTGAGGTAGATGCGATTGGTTCGGTGGTACTACAAGCAGAATATTGTTTCATTCCTGTTACACTCTTTTGCAAATAAGGGATAGGTACGGCCGACGGAGTTAATTTCTTCGCTAAGAAATCTTCTTTCTTGAAATGTTGCTCACAGATAAAATGATTCTTTAATGCCTGGGGACTCAAGATGAGTAAGTCAGTATTGCCTGAAAAATATAAAATTGCAAAATTTAAAAAATATGCCCTTCATACATTTTATTTTATATAAGGATATGTCTAGTGATAGGGTTTATTTATTATTATGTAATATTTATATTTGTATGAACATGTCAAGTATGTAGCTTTCGTTAAATAGTTTGTGTAAACAAGTGATCCAATAAACAAAAATATGAAATTAGAATGATATTCAGGTATTCGGTCTGTCAATTAAACTAAATAAATACGTCGATATTTGGTTATATTTTTATAACATCTTTAGGAGGAAAAAGTTGTAGGAATTAATGACAGATGACAAAGGTCAAAACAGGAAAAAATAGAAAATATATATATATACACTTTGGAAAAATTGTTACCCTGGGCCCTTATTAAGAAAACATGTTATTTTTTCTTAATGTTTTAATTCTATTACTTTTTATGACGGCACAAATCGAATTACATTTGTTGGAATTTCTGCATAAAATGTGAATTATGTAGATGCTTTGACTTTAAAACTTTAAGAATCATGATCCTTCGGCTAAATAGTAATATTAAAAGTATATAGTAAATAAAGCTGTTTTTGAAATACTATTATTACTATTATTGTATAAAGTATGTAGTTATAATTACTTTCTTCTTCTAGAGATTTTTAAATAAATTACTGTTTACATAAATAATGTAACGCACACAAGTAAACTATAGAACTAATTTTAATGATAACTAAAATATAAAAAAATACGACAGTTTATTGAAATAAAATTTCGATGTGAACAAGAATTCAGGAGAGAATTAAAAATCAGAATTATTATATAAAATTCTTTGGCGAAACTACAAAGTTTTAATTTCTGGGAATGTAAATCGCCGACAAAGCGGCGGCCGTCTTTGTCGGCCATCATAAAGGGTATTATCTTTCAAGAACGTCGTAATCCGCGACGCAATGAGCTATCGTCTCAAAAGATAATACCCTTTACAGTGCCCGACAAAAACGCCGCCACTTTGTCGGCGATTTACATTCCCACAATTGAACTTTTGTTGTTTTCGCCAAAGAATTTTATATAATAATTCTGATTTTTAATTCTCTCCTGAATTCTTGTTCACGTGGAAATTTTATTTCAATAAACTGTTCGTATTTTTTTTTTATATTTTGGTTATCATTAAAGCAACAAAAGAAAGATATATACATATGCCGAAAATGGCCCCGAAAGCTAATCCCCTTGATGTTATGCGATAGAGCGGCTAGAGATTTATTCGCAGAATTTGACTTTATAATATCCGGAGAAGAATTCAACAAAAAAATAATCCTTGGCATCTGCCCATGCGCAATCGCTGGTACCTAGATTAAAGATGTATCTTTCCTTATGTTTCTTTATGGCTTATTTTCCCTATGTCATATTTTTTTGAGTCGATAGTACAACTCTTATTTTACATTTATAACTATATTCGTAGTAAGCAATGAGGACAATGACAATATTATCCACAAAAATAATATTGTATCTTTAGTATCAAATAATAACAGTTATTACATTGTAAAAATCAATCAACCAACATTGGACTTTAATATGCTGACGTACTCACCTGCATTTAATAACCATTGTTCACATCTGTCGGGTCGTTAGTTGGGAATCTAAATCTTCTTAATGTAGGTGAAGTACGTTTACTTCTCCCACACTCAAAATAGGAACATAACTCACGCATTCTTAAAGATTTCAAATCTTTCTTCTACAATGCACTGCAAAAATATCAATAATTGTTATCAATTTCTTTATCTAGAGAAAACATGCATACTTACAAATACAAACTATAACAGTAAAATACCACCTAAAACAGTTAAAACGTCTTTTCACGAATCACTGAAAAAAAAAATTATGTAAAAATTAGTTGCTTTTATATTTAAAGCAAATACATTACCTAAAAACACTAATATAAAGATAAAATACCACCTAAAAAACTACACCTAAAACTTAAAACGTCTTTTTGCAAATCACTGAAAAAAAGCGATAATTAGCAATAATATGGATTCCTACATAAACAAAATAACTATATACCTGAATAATATCATAAACTGCTCGTATCTAACACTAGAAAAGTACTATGTTTAAAAACAATAATAAACAAAAAACTCGATAATCGCACGATAACGCATACACAAGGAATTATAAAAATGTTGTTAAATTTTAGCGCGCCTTGTTCAATTTAAAAAGAAAAATTCACAGCTCCTCTTCTTCTGCTTCGTTAGTTAGGCCACAAATGGTCAGACCGTTATGCCTATGACTTAGGCAACTAACATTACCGTTGTAATAGTACTACGAAAAGTTGCCGCCAATAATATATTCAAATTTATGAATGAGCACACTTTGTGCCGTACGCCATCTGGAGATCATTCCGTTGTATCTCGACGTGGTTGTATAACTATAGTATTATATAAACAAGGATATTAGTTATATTAATATAATATGCATAAAATATATTATAGAAAATGTATTAGGAAAACATTTAAAAAATACAGTGAGGTCGTAAATGGTCCCCCCGCCTGATAACTTTTTGAATGGTATGAGATAGAGCAATGAAACAAAAACAACGAAGTGAAATTAGAGATAATTTGTGATTTTTGCCTATAGAGAATACGCACATGGCTTCTGATGTAAATGGAGGGCGTAGCTATCTTTAAATTTTAAATAGGAAGTAATTTCATTTAGAAGCTCATTTGGAAGATATTTCTATTACTTTTATGGCAATGCAAACAGTTTTACGATTTTCGAAATTTTTACCAAGTTATCCAAGATTAATAATTGGAGTACTTACGTTACTTTTTCTATAGACCTCGTATAAATATTGTGGTTTTATGTGACTTAGGAAGCGATTGCTGCAAAATATGACATATTTTACAATATGACGTTTTTGCAAATTTAGCAAAAGTGTTATTGTAGTGTCTGTGTCATGTGTTTGGGTGTATGTTACAGATTACTGTAATTACAGGTTTCTGTACACTATATCCAAAAAGCGAATACGAGGGCTATAGAAAAAGTAACGTAAGTACTCCAATTATTAATCTTGGATAAGTTGGTAAAAATTTCGAAAATCGTAAAACTGTTTGCATTGCCATAAAAGTAATAGAAATATCTTCCAAATGAGCTTCTAAATGAAATTACTTCCTATTTAAAATTTTAAAGATAGCTACGCCCTCTATTTTACATCAGAAGCCATGTGCGTATCTCTATAGGCAAAAAATCACAAATTACCTCTAATTTCACTTGGTTTTTGTTTCATTGCTCTATCTCATACCATTCAAAAGTTATCGGGGGGGGGGGACCATTTACGACCTCACTGTATATATGTTATGTAGCATTAATAATATTTTTATAACTCTGCAAGAATATTTTGCTTTGTATTTCTGTAAATATTATTTTCATATAAAAAAAAGATTGAATTTTTGCTTTTGTACATTTGGTGCGTAGGACGAATAATATAAAATGGGTAAAATATGCATACATATTAAGTAGGTATGTACCTATTTAAAATGATAGTTTAAAGATTAAATTAGATAATATATATCTATAATATGATTTAATTAGTATCTAAGTTGAGCGCTGTAAGTTTTCTATTAATATATCTGCGTTTTGTATTATATTATTGTAATATTTGTAAGTTGCGAACGTCAATACAACACCTCTATTCATTACGCTGCCGGTGTTATATGATTTAGTATTGTTTATGCGTCTATGGATTAGGTACATAGAATGCATACGCGCACGTGCGTATCATCAACGTTTTCGTTCGTTTATCCGTTACATGTTATAGTTTATAATAGTATACGATTAGGGCAGATTAGGGTTAACTGTGTAATTAATTGTTGCCGGGTGTGTTTTAGTTTTTGTGGTGACTACGAGGTAAGCAAAACTTTGAACATGTCATGGCATTTATAAGATTGAATTGAAATGCTCAATATCGCTATGTATGGAAATCGTTTAATAATATAATTGTAGGAATTTTATGCATCTTATATGTACTGCGTCTACCAGATAAATTGCTAGTTGATTTGCTTGAGAGATTCGTCTCGGTAGATAAGCGTCATAACCTCAAATAGAGGTTAGAATACGTTGTGTTGTTTTATTGTTTGTATACGTAGAATGTTTTCAAATATTATGAAATAAAGTAAAAATTTATTATTACATTATATTAATACATACCGGTCACTGCTGACAAATATTATTTCAAATGTCGATTCTCTCTCCTGACCAGCCTGTAGACTTTAGCCAGTTGAGGGGTGAAGGCTTTGCATGGTGGGCACTGCAATAAACAAGACAAAAGATAGGACCATGTACAAAATGCATTTTGTGGCATATGTGGCTTTTTAGTTTTTTTGTTCTAATTGTATTGGATGGATTATTTATTTATACATTTAACATTTTTAAAATTTCCTTCAAACGTCTAAAAAATAAGATAAAGAAAAAATATTTCTGTTTGAATTCTTCCTTAAGGTACTTTTTAACTCGACTATTTTAGCATATAAAAAATGTGAATCAATACCGCTTTTTATTTCCAATGAATAGACATCGCAATCGACTCTGTTATTAAGCAAAAAAATAGCTCTTTTAAAAATAGAATTTAATGACAGGAACTACTAATCAATTCGTGCAATTGCTGGACTAAAATTCGCACCGTAAATGTTTCAAATCACCATTTAAACGAACTCATTCATCTATACTCGACTTCACAAAGCTGATGAATGTGTCCTTTTAAATGGAAATCTGGTCCGGTAAGTGAATCTCATTGAATAGAATTTTAAAACAACACCGTAGGGTATACAGGGTCTATCAAATAAAAAAGTAAATTTTTCTTGGGTGTTAACTATACGACATAAAGCACAAACCCACCGAAACCGGATTTTATCATTAAAGAATAAAAAAAAGTAAAATTTAGAGCCAAAAATTTTTTAGTCCGGGCCTGATGCGAGGAAACTTCATGTTAAGCACCCGCTAAACGTGGTATTATGTATAAATACATTGCACTCATTTACTATTAGTCTTAATGGTATGCCGTAAGTTCATTTAACGTCATTCTGAATAAATAAAGGCCCTTGTAAAAATAGCAAAACTGAGCATTTAAATTTCTTCTTTTTATAAAATAACATTCCTTTTTTGTTAAGAGCATTCTACGGAAGTCTACAAAGTATTATTTTTAATATGCTGATAAGACGTTCGAGTTTCACCGGATATGCCACTTCAGTAGTTACAAAAAACGTAAATATTTTCTTTTGCTTTGTCGAATCGAGAGTTAGTTGTTAATAAACGGTACCACATGAATCTGAGTTATTTCTTTTGGATTTATTTAATCATATAACGCAAAATGAATTGAATCGAATTACACAGAAATAAATGTAGATACAGAAAATTTGCAAACACGCCTTTTTACTATGATATCGCGCGAAAATGAATCTATACATTCCCGCGTTTTTGCCGATGCATCAAGCTTCGATTTTCTTTATATGAAATCATGATGGTCCTGAAAAGGATCGTTTTTTCGAGACGGGAAGAATTTAAATAAAATGATCGAAGTGGCTTGCAAGAAAATGGTAAAAAAATAACGATTATATATTATCAAACTAAATATTTATTCTTCCTAATAAAACAAACATTTCAATATAAACACGAGAATTATCGCGTGGCGAGTCATCACAGCGTCATCGCGTATCCACCCTCTCCTTTCCCCGGACCTTGCAATGCTATTGCAATTAAATAATATTTTACCGACACATAAGAGGGCCATCTTGTATGTAGCAGTCTAACTATGAAGCTTATATTTAAATCGAGATGGGCACCAACGCCGTGCTGCCATCTACCGCTTTTGTCCAAAATGTTCAAACATCCGTTAACTATTTTGTCCATAAGGTTGACTTACTAGTATGTATATAAACAATGGTTATAGTTACAATCATTAAATTTTAACGCAATTTTAAACCAAGTATATTAAATCATACAACTCACCCAATGTGCCGAAAAATAGAATCCTTTAACACCGGATGGTAAATCGTTATAGGTGACTTCATCTGGGATAATCTGGTGCTCTTTGATGTACAAACCACCCGGTTGTAGCACGACATCTTTTAACACCTGTAACAGCAATAAAAACCATCAACTTTCAATCATTTTTTTTTTGTTCTAAACATTAAATTCTTTTAACTATAGAACGACAAAATTTTTATTAAAATTTCAACATCCCTCAGTTTGGGGAGATCTCCTTCGATGTACACCTACTTAATCTCATCCTGGAATCGTCCTTGTGAGAATGCTATGGGTGGATAAACAAAAGCCCGTGGACCGCGATTAGATAAACCCTTAGAACTTTAACGCCAAAAGTAAATTCAGCTTGGCTTGCCCCTTTTATGCCGTGGCTTCAGATCCGGGCATTCGATGTTCGAGTTGAGGGCAAAGCAATTACCCCGGCGATGCCTTGAAGGCAGTCGAGCAATTCCTCTGTTGACTTTCTGTGGGGTGTAAAGGACGATCGAAGTCAGATCTTTTGTGCTGATAGTAAAGGGGTGGTTCTTACGACGCGTGGGGACTCCTAGCTGAGAAAATTGGTAACTTGAAGGGCTAATTTTATAAACTAACTTTATATTCATGTGTTTAATACGTGTGTAGCGATAAACATGTCTTTATCTACGTTGTGGTGATCAAGATATAGTGTTCCTGTTCTTCTCCAGGAAACGGAAGATACCGGAATGCGTGTATACATATAAACCGTTACAATATTGTAATATTTTTTTTTTAAATATTTGTAATTTAAGTGGTGTTATGTATGTGCACTGGTTAGTAGTAAAAAACACCGTTGTTAAAACATTTTTTATTTTTACACTACATTATCAAGTAATCAAACAAATTACTGCTGTTTCTATTCGCAACTAGTATCAAACTTCGTTCAAATTACTATATGACATTTTTGTGTATTCTGCCAGTTACGCTGGTTTTTGTTCTTGCGTTGGTAACAAATTCTAACAAGTGGCGTTATGTTTTTGATCTTTCATTCGGTACAAAGGACAAAGATGAGCGTTTCCAACGATTGCCAATCTTTGCTTGAAGAAAGCTACCATATAGTCAAATATTTCTACTCTCTAGAGACCATATGTGGGCAACAACCGGTCCGCGGGCCGGATCCAGGCCCGCTGTAAGATTTGATCCGGCCCGCGAGACATTTTGAAAAACCCAATTAAAGTACATACTTACTCATACTCACTCCAAATGAGGAAGATCGAGTGATATGGGGTTTGTCGCTTGCTCCTGCGGAATCAAGTGAGCGAGCAAGCCGAGTGGCGGCGATCATCAAAGAGTGAGGCGGCAAACATCAAAGCCTTTGATGTTTGCCGCCTCACTGGCGGCGCAACAAAAGATTATAGCTTCTCAAATGTTCTACACTAGACGATTCTAGATCATTCCTTCATTTTGCCTACATAAGCGGGATGGCCCGAACTTTAGTTCAGTTCTATTTGAATTACCGAGGTGATAACTTCGATAAGCGATATCCTAGCTAGTGCCGTCAATTTGTTTTGTGACTTTGTGTGCATCTTGAGTGCTTAATAATTATATTTTCTTATTAAGTTTATTGAACGAAAAGTAAACGAAAATGATGCTTGGTGGAAAGAAACGAAAAGTAGATGCAGAGGGTCGCCAGTTTCAAGAAAAATGGACTGAAGAATTCTTTTTTATCTTGCACAATGGTAAGCCTATTTGTTGCTGTGTAATGAATCCATTTCAGTGAAGAAAGAATTCAAAATAAAGAGGCATTACTCAACTAAGCATCCTATGCTGCACTCACTGACAGGACAAATAAGAAAAGACAAAATCCAGAAGCTTACCGCAAATTTGGAAAAACAGCAGCAAATATTTCATAAACGAAGAACACAACTTCATAATGTTGTGGAAGCTAGTTTTATAGTTAGTTCAAAATTGGCAAAGCCATTAAAACCATTTGCCGAAGGAGAATTTATCAAGGAGTGTATGTTAGAAGTTTGCAGTGTTTGTGTCCTGAAAAAAGAAAATGAATTTGAAAAATTAGTTGTCAAGACGAACTGTTGCCCGACGTATAAAAATGATGGCTAATGATTTAAAAACAACTTTGACTGACCGTATGGCTGGTTTTGAATCATTTTTCATAGCATTAGACGAGAGCACCGATTTGTCTGACACAGCTCAACTGGCTATATTTATTCGAGGTGTTGATAAAGAGTTCACTGTTACTGAGGAATTGCTTGCTTTACAGCCGCTAAAAGGAACCACTACAGCAGAGGACATTTTTAATGAAGTTGAAAAGGTATTCACAAGTTTTGGTTTGTCATGGTCAAAATTAGTTGGTGTATGCACAGATGGTGCACCTTCTATGGTCGGCTTACGTAAAGGTTTCATTGGAATTTTGTATGAAAAAGCAACTGAATTAAATGTGCAAAAAGATGATTTGATAGTCCTTCATTGCATTATCTACCAACAGAACTTGTGTTCTAAGTCCATTCGACTCCAGAATGTTATGAATGTGGTAGTAAAAGCCATCAATTTTATTCGATCCCGAGGGCTTAATCAGTTCAAGGCGTTTTTGGGTGAAATATCAGTCGAATATGACGATGTAATATATTATTGTGAAGTCAGATGGTTAAGCAAAGGAAAAATGCTGAAACGGTTTTACGAGCTTAGAAATGAGATAGCAGATTTTAAGCAAATAAAAGATAAACCACTATCTGAATTGAGTGACCCAAAATGGATATGTGACTTAGCATTTCTGGTCGACCTTACAGGCCATTTGAATTATTTAAATTTGAAACTTCAAAAACAGGACAGTTAGTAAATGATTTGTACAGCCGTTTGAAAGCGTTTCAAAACAAATCCGCTTGTGGAGGCACAGTTGCTGTCCGGTAACAGTTACCATTCACCACGCTTCTCGCGTATGAAATACTGCTTATGCTCAATATGCTGAAGAGCTCAAGTTACTGTCGGAGCAATTTTCGAACAGATTTAGCGATTTTAAAAACATGGAAGACAGTTTCAATTTATTAGCTACTCCAACAAAAAGTAATGTACAAAATGCTCCAATACACTTGCAAATGAAGTTGATCGAGCTTCAAGAAAACTCACTCCTAAAATCTAAATTTGAAGACGTGGATTTCTACAAAAAATACCTCGAAGAAGACCATTTTCCGGAGCTTAGAAAATTCGCAAGAAGATTGATTTGTGCGTTTGGCAGTACTTATAAATGCGAACAATTCTTTTCAATGATGAAAGTTAACAAATCAAAATATCGTAGAAGGCTGACTGACGATAATTTGGAAAATTCTTTACGTCTTTGTTTAGTGGAATTCATCCAAACTACTTTCGTAGTTTGTAATAATTCCAAATTTCACGATTTAATTATAATGTTGTACCTATTTTTTTCATTTCATTTTCTTATTTTAATAAATTGCATTATAATAACATTGTCGTATTATTTCATGTCTGATATCTATCGCTAAAAATTATAAACACTACTGTAAAATGCACTACTTTTAAACGCGGTCCGCGAACGTATTTGCACACTAAAGTTGGGCCCACAACATGTCAAAGGTTGTCCACACTTGCTCTAGACCCTAGAAGGTCATGGAATCTTTCTTCTTTAAACTTAAGTTAGCAGTATCAGTTTAAAAAACGTTCTGGTGTTATCAATACAAAACTGAATGTTACTGTGTGAAAACGACTTTCACTTATTTTGCACCTGATTGCGTCGTATGACGTAGAGTAGTAATGAAACAAATCTGCATAAAATCTCCAAGAACTAAGGCTTTGGGTATATACTAACCTGCTCAACTGGCCTAGGCCTCCAAGGGAAGCAAGTTCCAGTAGGATCTTCGAGAAGTCTTTCTTGGGCTGCAGCGCTAATTGTGCCACCATCCTTGTCTAGAAGTACTAAGGTTGGTACTCCAGACTTGATCCTGTATCTCCTCGACAATCTAGTCTGAAAATATAAAAAAAATGTGTGCCCTAGCTATCTTCCTTTGTCACTTGATTCGTTTCGATGTATTGTTTCTTTTTTTTTATATAGTTTTGTATGTAATACGCTTTTATGAGTTAGAAAATCTATTGTTAACACTGCGTAGGCTTTCACGGCCGGTGTAACTATAACTAACACGTCGAGCGAAAGTTTTGACACACGGCGAAACCCACAAGAAGCTGTTAGTTATAAAATCTATTGTTCTTTTAATATTAGTTAGATTATATGTGTAGCTACGTATATGTTCATCAATAAACTATTTTTTCCCTAAAATATGTGTTTTATGAAAAGACAAACGTTACGTGTGTACTCTTAGGCATGCCTCCTCTATTTGAAATATAGCGTGTCAAAATTGACAAGCGGTATGATGTATCTGCCAAATTCTCTATTGAAACAAGGACGAACAAAACAAGGAAACATGGCCTTAATTGTTAAAATATGAACAAATATTATCATTAAAAATTACTGTTTTCTTTTCTTGATACGCCCTGTGAGTAACTATTACCCTTGTTTATACAAAATGTTAGGTAAACATGCAGCAAAAATTCAAGGGGTTATTCCTTGGCCTATTCTAAGAATATTTTGTCTTATGATGATTTTTGAAAAACCCCTTTGTTTCGAAGACACAGGACGAACAAAATTTGCGACAGTAACAACATTTTATTATCAACAAGTACATTTAAAGTTGCTCAATCTACAATAAATGTTCGAAATGGCTTCCTCCAGCCTGGATACAAGCATTCAATCTTCTCGTCATTGACTGTCGAACTCTTTCAAACACACCAGGGTCGTTCCTAATTGAGTTACACCCAGCAATTATCCGATTTCACAAATGGTCCAAATTCTCCACTGGAGTAGCGTAAACTATTGACTTCAGAGATCCCCAGAAGAAATAATGTAGGGTGTTTAAGTCTGAGGATCGAGCCGGCCATGCGTGTGGCTCACCTCGACTAATCCAGCGATCTCCGTATGTTTAAAATAAAATTACGAGTAACCAAACTGAAATGTGGTGGGCTACCATCGTGCATAAACCGCATTGCAATTCTTGTCGCGTATGGTACATCCTCCAGAAACTCGTGCAGCGTTGCTCCCAAAAAGTTGCGGTACACCACGCCAGTAAGTCTTCCTGGTAGAAATACCGGTCCAATTAGATAGTCACCCATAATTCCAACCCCAAACATTCAACGAGAACTGATGTTGAAAACGATCTTCAAATACCTCATGCGGATTTCCATCTGCCCACACGTGGTTATTATGAAAATTCCTTATTGCATTTCAAGAGAAACTGGCTTCATCGGTAAAAAGAATCTGTGTTAGGAATAGAGGGATGCGAACTAATGTTTGCAATATCCATTAACATAATGCAATACGTGGAGGAAAATCAGCAGGTAGTAGTGCCTGAACGCGTTGAATGTGGTGTGGATACAACAAATTGTTCTTAAGATTTTTTCACACTGTTTAATGACTTACATTCAAAGTATTTGCAATTTTTTGCGTAGAACTACCAGGATCTTCCTCTATCATCTCCAGCACATTCTGTTCCAATTGTACCGTCTTGCAGTCATTGATCTCCCTGGCCCTCCACTTCGTTTCATTGAGCCTGTTTCACGAAGACGTCGATGAATGTTTTCGAAGATTTTTACATTACGGACAGGAAATCGTTAAATGTACAATCGTCTAGCTTCTAATGAGTTGCCATCAGCAAGTCCATACATGAAATGCATGTCAGTCATCTCGGCGTTCGTATAACACATCATGATAGAGGATTTCACTAACTATTAAAGACATGCCAAACAGCCAAACGTCACTCAATCTAAACAAATGCGACCGATGAGACGTATTCATATGAAATCCACTACTATAGATAAAACAGCCGTTTCATGTGATCGAAATCGAAAAAATAACAACGCATTGTAAACAATTTTTTGTACTTGATAAACTCATTGGCGTACACCACACTTTTATTTACATTAATAATTTCAACGAATATCGAATATGGTTGTCGCAAATTTTGTTCGCCCTGTATCTTCGAAACAAAGGGGTTTCTCAAAAATCATCATAGGACAAAATATTCTTAGAATAAGCCAAGATAACCCCTTGAATTTTCGCCGCATGTTTACCTAACACCCGTATATTTTAATAGTTATTCAACCGATTGAAGTATTTTGGATGCCTCTTAGATGGCGCGCAGCCTAAATCGGTTGGATAACTATTAAGATAATATATATATACAAGGCTATTACACAATTTTTGATAATAATATTCGATGGTGTAGTTTGACGAATATTAAAATTATCGAAAAAAAAAATGTTCGGCCATTTTCAATGTCTAAGAAATTGATACACAGTGTTATCATTATTTGAATAATACAGGAATTGTTGTAAAGCAATTAATTTAACCCTAAGTACGGTATGTAAGTAGATACATATATCTACAATGCATATTTTCCAGCTCTTTGAAAGCTTCGTATAGTTCACTTACTATAATAAACCCTCCTTAGTTTATGGATCCACATCTGGGTCCCTTTGTTTATAAATATTGGAACACTGCTGTAGCAGATGACTGATTTACTAGCGCACTACCGACTAAATATACGGTGTGCACCTATTTCTCTGTATCGAAAACGTAAAATTGATAGCGCAACTGCAGACGTATAATAGAATAGATAGATTCCTAGATATTCATATGTTCTTTTCATTCGTCCCTATTGATTTGAATTATATTTTAAATTAAATCTATGCATAGATGAT